>MU280290.1:0-29640 GCA_022385635.1 Xylaria scruposa | reverse complement strand
AAAATAAAAAAAAATAAAAAAAAAATAATAAAAAATAAATAAAAATAAAAAAAAATAAAATAAAATAAAAAGAAATATAATAAAAAAAAAAAAAAATAAAAAAACTAAAAAAAAAAAAAAAGTTGTTTAGTTAAATTATATTATTATTTAAAATTCCTTAAAATAAAACGTTATAAAAAGTAATAATCCCGTATAAAATAATTATAAGCTTTTATAAATGTTATAAAATATAATAATTTAAAAAAAAATATTTATTTTTATATAAAAAAATTAAGTTTTATTATTAAAACAAGTTAAAAATATATAAAATAAATAATAATATTAAAAATCCAATCTTGTATTAAATTTTTTTATAAATACCTTATAAGAAAGCTTTTAAAAAGCTGATCTTTAAAGTATAAGTAGCTTAAAGGAATTCGTTTATATATTAAATTTAAAGTTAGCCGTTAAAAAGAGTTTAAAAAATATAAAATAAACAAAAATATAAAAAATTTAATTTTATATTAAACTTTTTTATAAATATTTTATAAAAAAGCTTTTAAAATATTAATTTTTAAAGTATAAATAGCTTAAAAGAATTTGTTTATATATTAAATTTAAAATTAGCCGTTAAAAGGAGTTTAAAAAATATAAAATAAATAAAAATATAAAAAATCTAATTTTATATTAGATTTTTTTATAAATACCTTACAAAAAAGCCTTTAAAACGTTAATCTTTAAAGTATAAATAGCTTAAAAGAATTTGTTTATATATTAAATTTAAAGTTGGCCGTTAAAAAAAATTTAAAAAATATAAAATAAATAAAAATATAAAAAATCTAATTTTATATTAGATTTTTTTATAAATACCTTACAAGAAAGCTTTTAAAACATTGATTTTTAAAGTATAAATAGTTTAAAAAAATTCGCTTATATATTAAATTCGGAGTTAGTTATTAAAAAAAGTTTAAAAAATATAAAATAAATAAAAATAATAAAAATCCAATTTTATATTAAATTTTTCTATATATATTTTATAAAAAAACCTTTATAAAACTTTTATTAAAATAATATTTATAAATATAAAATAAATAAATTAAAAATTTAAAAATTAATTTTATTTTATTATAAAAGTAAGCTTTTATTTTATATTTTAATTAATAAAAAATTAAATATTTTTTTAATTTTAAATTTTATGTTATTATTTTAAAGCTTATTTAAACTTTTATATTTATATATATATATATTTATTATATATAAATAATTAATATAAAAATAAATTTTTATATATTTTTAAAAAATAAATTAATTTATATAATTTTTAATATTTGTTTAATTTTTTTAATATTTATATTATTATAAACTTTATAAAACGTTATTATTTATTAGTTATTAAAATATATTTTTTTATAAAGTTTTAAAAAAGGTATATATTTAATAATAGAACTTTATTAAAATAAAAACATATTAATTAATAAAAAATTATATATTTATTTAATTTTAAAAATTTTTATAAATTTAAATAGCTTTTAAAAAGCTTGTTAAAATTATATATTTTATTATATAAATAATAAAAAAAATATTTTTTAAACATTTGGTTAATTTTGTATAAGTTTATAAATATTAGTTAAATTTAAAATTAGGTTTAATGTTTATAATTAGCGTAAAAATTTAAAAAGAACGAGCTATAATTTAAATAAGTTTAATTTTAAAGTATAATTAGTATATAAAAAGGGGGTACTTTTTAAATATTTTATTAGTAGTAGTAACAAGAGCATGCGGCCGTAAAGGAAAAAAAAAAATATTAATTTTTTTTTTTTTTTTAATTTATTTTATTTTTAATATATTTATATTATTTTATTTAAATTATATATAATAAAATAATAAAAAACTAGAATTTATTATATTATATTATAATAAAAATTATTAATTTTATTTTTTTTAATTATTTTATAAAGAAATAAAGCTTTTATATAAAGGAGTAAAACTTTTGTATAAAAAAATAAAGCTTTCATATAAAAGAGTAAAGCTTTTATATAAAAATACTATTAATATAAGTTAAAATAAATTTATAACTTTTTAAAAGTTAGAAATATAACGCTAGTCTTAATTTATATTTCACACTTATTAACAACGTTTTAAAACTAGCCTATAAAGATTAGTTAGATTATTTTAATTTATAATAATAACTTTAAATATTAATAAAATTAATATAAATTAATTATATAAAATATAAAAAATAATTATATAAAATATTATAACTTATAATATTATATTTTAAATTAAAAAAACGTAAAGTTTTAAAAAAATAAATAAAAAACAAATTAAATAATTAAAATTAATAAAAAAATAATAATTAAAAATTAAAACTATATAAAAATATAAAATAAAATTATTATAATATTAATATATATATATATAATAATATTAAAAAAAAAACAAAAAAAAATTTAACGTTTAATTATTTAAGCTTATATAATTTTAATTTAATACTTTGTTTTTTAAATAATAACTTGTTTATATAACTTAAATTATTTATTAGCTTTATTATATATATTTTTATATATAATTAAACCTACCCTGGTTATAAGTTATAATATAATATTACTAGCCTTTATAAATAAATTTAAGCCTTATTTACTTATAATATTATATATGTTTTTTTATGCTTTAATAATAATTATTATTATTATATATATATTTATATATATATATATATATATATATATTTGTTTATTTTTTATAAATATATTAATATATTATTTAATAAGCATATTTATATTTATAATTATATTTAATATTTTTTAAAGTTTAAATTTATATAAATAATTAAAAAAACTTTAATTAAGTTTTTATTATAATAGCTTTAAACATATTTAACAAAACAGCTATATAAGTTTATTTATTTTTTAATCACTTTTTAATTTAATGCTTAAGTTAGCTTTTATTAAACTTTATTTATATTAAATTATTAAATAATATTATTTTTATTTTAAAAATATTACTACTTTTTATACTTTAAACAGTTTTTATTTTTAGTTTTTTTATTTTATTAAATATTTAAATAAAACAAGCTAGTTATATTTACGTTTATATTACTTATAAGCGCTTTAACTTTTTTAGCTTTATACTTTTTTTTATTATTATAACAGCTACTTTTTACTTTTTAATATTATTATTATTATTATTATTATTATTATTTATATAATTAATAAACCCTTTTATTTTTAATTATAATACTTTTTAGTATTAAACGTAATGTTGTTATTTTTATTATTATTTTTTTTAATAATATATTTTACTTTATGCGCTTGTTTTATGTTATACCGTAGCAGCCCTGCCTTATATACTACTTAGTTTTTTTTTTTATTTATAATATTATTTAAAATAGCCTGCTAGTATTGCAGCTTTTTTATAAAGTTTTATATATTAGTTTTTTATTATAATAAAAAAAAATAGCACAGCTTTTGCTTTTAAGATTACTTTAGTTTTAAGATTATTTTAACTTTATTAACCTTATTTTTTATGCTTAATAAAAAAAGTATAATAAAAAAAAATAAATATATTTAATTTTGTTTATATTATTAATTTATTATATTATAAAATATTATATATATAAAAATAAAATATAATATTTTAGTTTTTAAAGGTTAAAGCAAGCTTTATTATATATAATTTAGCCGTTTAAACTATATAATAATATATTTATATTAAAAGTTATAACGCTTTATTAATAAGGATGTGCTACTAATATAAGTACTGTTATTTTTAAAAAATATATAAAAAAAAAACTATAATAAACAATAAATTTATATAATATATAATTTAAATAAGTTAAATAAGTTAAAAAAAATAATTCTAGTTAATTAATAAAAAATTATTAATTAATTAAATCGTTTAACTTATTTTTATTTTTAATATATATTATAAAAGTTAACATTAAAAAGCTAGTAATTTAATATATTAATTATAATTAATTTATAAAAAAAATAACAGTAATAAAAAAAAGGCGTATATAAATAAAAATAAATAAGGTTATTTTTTATACTATTACGTTATATAGCCTGGGCGTGGTATTAAAAAAATAAAAAAATAAAAATTAAAACGTAGTTTTTAATATAAACGCTGTAAAATAATGTATTATTATATTATAGCTTTTAACGTTATTAAAGTATTTAGCTTACTAATTAAAATAAGGTTTAAAGCTTATTTATTTTATTAAGTTTTTATAAATAGCTTAAATATATTTAAAAAATAAGCTACCGCTTAGCGCGGACCGCACTTTTGCCTAGCTTTTATTAAATAAATATTAAAAGCTTTAATTATTTTAAAGGTTTTAAAAATATATTTAATACTTATTATAATATAATTTTTATAAAATTAGCTTTATTTTTAATTTTATATAAAAGTTTAAATCTATAATATTATGTATAAATAATATTAAAACATATAAAAGCTTATATTTTAGGTTATTTTTTATTTTTTTTGTTACCCCGGGCAGCACCTTGTTTTATCCCTGGTATTTATATAATAAAGCTTACCCGTTAAGTTTTTAATATTTTAAATAATTATAGTTTTAAATAATAATAGTTTTAAAATATTTTAATTTTAATATTAATTATTAGTTTTATATAATTTTAATATAATTTATAGTTTAAATCTTAATAACGAATTATTATTATAAATAAAAGCTAAACTTTAATAAATCTGGTTAAGTAACTAGGCAAAAAGGTAAAATCTAGTTAATTAAAGTAGTTATTTATTTTAACATATTAAAATAACAAGTTAATTAACTATTATAAAATAATAAAAAATTATATAAAAGTAAGCGGTATATATGTTTTATTTATATAAAATTAATTAATTAATAAGTTAGTTAGTTTTTTAATTAAATTTTATTAATATAAAGCCTGGTATAAAAAACTAAAGCTAGTTTAATAATAATTAAAAAGCTAATTAATCAACCTTTCTTTTTATAATTTTAATTATTATACTTTAATATTTATATCTTATTTAAAAAAAAAAAAAAAAAAAAAAAAAAAATAAAAAGCTTATTTAGTTTTAAATAAAAAGCCATAAAGGTAAAGCATATACTTTTTAGTTTTTATTTATAATAATAAATATAAACATTATATTAATTATTATTTAAATAATCTTTTTTTTTAAAAGTTTTATAAAATATAATCTTATTTATTTTATTTAAGCCTAGCTATTATATATAAAATAAGATTAATTGCTTTAAAGCTGGCTTTATTTTAAAAATTAATAAATTATAATATTAATAACTAATATATAAAGGGTATAAATAACTAATATAAGTATTAATACGGCATTATTTTATATTAGCTTATATAATTGCTTATTATTTTATTTTAAATTAAATTAAAAAAAGGTAAAATTTTTAAATAAAAAATATAGCTTGTAAGCAAAGCTGTTAAAAGAGCAAGCTGTAAAATTAAATAATAATATATATATTTTATATAATAAAGGTTAAAATAAAATATAAGTAGTTTAATTAATAAAAAAGGGCTAGTTATAATATAAATAAAGTAAAAAGTATATATATTATTTATTAACTTGTTTTATAAGCCAGGCTTAGATTATAATTATTTAAACAATAATATAAAAATATTTTTTAAAATAAATTTTTAAATTATAAAAAAAAGCTTATATAATTAATAATAATTCTATAATTTAATAATATATAATTTATAATCTTTATATAACTTTATTATATTAAAAAATATTTATAATTTATATTAGCTTAAAAATATATTTTAATTAAAAAGATTTATTAATATAAATATAAGCTTTTTTTATAATATAAAAAAATATATTATATAATTTTAACTAAATTTTAAATATATTATATAATTTACTTATTTATAATATAAAAATAATTTATTATTTTTAAAATTTAATAAAATATATAATAAAAACTTATTAAACCTTTATTAAAGCTAAAATATTACGTAATTAATATATTTATTAGCTAGATATTAAAAAGCTATATATTTTATAAAATTTTTTTTTTATACCTTATAAACGTTAAATTAATGTTATAACTCTAGGTTATTAATTAATAAAAATATATATTAATTATTATATTAAAAGCTATTTATTAATAAATAATAAGCTATAATTAAAGCTTTTTTTTAATATAAATAAAGATGTTATAATAAAATTTATTTTTAAAAACTAGCATTTTTTTATTTTTTTATTTTACTAGTTAAAGATGTTTTATTAATTAGTTTAACATAAAAAGCATAAAATGAACTTTAACCTATAAAATAAGTATATTATTATTTATATTACTTAATAAGTTTTTAAATTAAAAACTAAAAAAACTTAAAAGTTTGTTTTTAAATAACAGCTTAAAATAACAAGCAGCTTTAATCTTTTATTTAAATTAACTAAAAACTATAAGTATTAGCTTAATTTAAATATTTAATATTTAAAAATTTAAAAAGCTTTATTAAATATATTTATATTTTAAAATATTTACTTAAAAAACTAGATTTTTAACATCTTATAACAAAAGGCATTTAAAAGTAAAAATAAAAGTTTATTAATTAATCTTTAATTAAATCTTTTTATTAAAATTTTTTAATTATAAAGTTTTAAAAAAAAATTAATAATTAAGCTAAAATATTTAAATTTATAATTTATAATAAATTTAAATAAATTTTTTTAAAACTAGTAATTAAATATTAAAATTAATCCTAATTAAAATATAAAACAAAAATTTAATATAGTTTACGTAATAAAATTATAATATAAAAATCTAAAACTTAAAGTTATAACATTATTACTTTTTTAAAATTTTAAATTTTATACATAATAACTAAATAATAATATATTAAAATAATATAAACAGGTTTTTTTATATAAATTATAATTTTAAAGTTAAATTTTTTATAAAAAATTAAAAAATAAAAAATATTTATAATTAATTTTATTTAAATTTAGCTATAAATTTTAAATTTTTAAATCTTATTACTTTATTATTTATTAAATATAATTATTAATTTTCTTTATTAATTATTTAAATATTTATTAATTTATATAATTATATAACATTTTATTAATTTTATTAAATTTTATAAATATTTTTTAATATTTTAAAAAATTATTATTAAAATAAAAAGTTTTATTAATAAAATATTATTTAAATATATTATAAATTAAAATATTAAAATATTTTAATTTAATATATATTTAAAACATAAAGTATTTTTAGCTTTTTTAAAACGCTTAATTTATAAGTTTATTAATAAAAAATAAATTTATATATATAAAAAAGTATTACTTAAAAAGGTTAAACCTTTAAAAACTTAGCTGTTATTTTTTATAATCCAGCCTTTATTTTAACCAACTTTTTTATAATATAAATCTTTAACTATATTAATTATAATTATATTAGCTGTACTAGTTATAATAATAAAGCTTTATATTTAAATTTAGTTATAATAACTGCTAACGTTTATATTTATTATTATAACACGTAAACTATATAATTAATTTTAATATAAATATATTATAATTAATATTTATATTAAAGTTTAATTAATTAGCTTGTTATAAAGTTTTATATAAATTAATAAAAATAATATAAAAAAGATTTAAATTTTTAAATATTATTATTAAAACTTTTTAAATTTTATTTTTTAATATATTTAATTATTATTATTAATATATATTTAAAAATAATAAAATTATTTAATTAATTTAAAATATTTAATTTATAGATTTTTTTATTAATTAAAGTTTATTAAGTTTATAATTATTTATAACTAGTTTAATATATTAAATATAATATAAAAATTAATAAGTTATATATTTAATTAAAAAATTATAAAAAATATTAAACCTAGTTATATTAATTATTTATTATTTTTTTATTATATAAACGTTTATTTTAAAAAATAATAAAAAAATAAACAAGAAGCTATAACTTTAATAAGCTTTAAATTATATAAATTATATTAAGATATAATATAGCTTATATATATATTAATATTAATACAGCTTAAAAAAAATTAATAACTAGTGCTCCTTTTTTAGCTATTAAACAGCCTGCTTATAGTTTATTATATTTACGTAATATTAATAAAAACAAGCTACTCCTACTTATATATATTTAACTTAAATTATATTAAAAAAAAGTTAATAAAACTTAAAAAACCTAGGCTATTTATTTATTTTTTAATAAGGTTAAAAAAAGGGTAATTTAAACCTTAAAGCATTATTTAAAAAATTAAAAATAAAAATTTTATTAATATTAAATAAAAAAAGTTTTAAATTTAAAAAATATTATTAACGGCTTTTTTATAATTATTATATATTTTTAAAACTAATAACATTAATATTATTTTATATTTATAAGCTTATAAATAATTATTAAATTTTATTATATTAATGTTTTATTTATATAAATAAATAAAAATATTAATATATTTAAAAATAATACTTTTTTTTAATATATTATAACGTTTACTTTATTATTAAATATTATAATAAGTAGTTTTTACGTATAAAGCTTTAAGCAAAGGAGCATAACATAATAAAAAACCTTTTTATGTTATAAATAATAACAAGCATTTTTATATATTAACTTTTATTAATAAAAAAGTGCAGCCAGCTATTAAAACAGCTATAAAAATAAATAAAAAATTTATAATTAAAAATATATATATATATAAAATAAAAAAAACCTATTAAAATATATATAATAAAAAAAAAAAAAAAACGTTTTAAAAAAAAGCATAAAAAAAAATAATAATAAAAAAAAACAGCTAGCATAAAATTTAAAAAATAATAATATTAAAATAATTTTTAATATTAAATAAATTAATTTATAAAAAATATTAATAAATTTATTTTTTACTTAGTTTAAAATAAAATAATAAAATAAATTAAAATAAATTAAAAAAAAGAACTTTATTTTTATTTTTTTTTTATTTTTTTATAATATTTTATTTTTTAATATAAAAAGAATTTTACTTTAGCTTTTTTTTATAAAAATAATAAAAAATTTTATAAAGCTTTTTATTACCTTTTAAAATAAAACTATATTTTCTAGCTTTTATACGGGCCTATATATGTTGCCTATAAATAATAAATAAAACTATACTTTAAATTTCTTTAAGCTTAAAAGCGTAATAAACTTAAACCTAGCTAAAAAAGCTTTATTAGCTTATATTATAATCTGGCCCGGGCTTTTTTTTAATTAATAATTAATTTTGTTTTAGTTTTAATATTATATATATAATTATTTATATTAAATATAATATAATATTTTATTAAATTTTTTTAATTTATATTAAAATATTATTTTTAAACATTAAGCATAATTATTAAAAATAAGCCTAAGCTTAACAAATAAAAATAACTTAATAATAAAAAAAAGCTTTATAATTAAATAATTAAATTTATATTATATATAATTTATTTAAAACATAAATTAATAATAAAAATAATTTTATTTTAAAAAATAAATAAACGTACTTAACGTTTTTTACTTTATTTATTTTTTACTTAAACATTTTATTATAATATTAATATTTTATTAAATTTTATTTTTAATAATTATTATTATTAATTATTATATTATTTAATATTTATTTTATTAAATTATAAATTAAATTTTAAATATATATTTTGGCTAATATTTATTATTTAGCCGTAGCTATTAATTTATCCTTAGCGCAGGCAGGAATATTTAATATATAATCCGCTACTAACTTTATAAATAATGGCTTAATTATATTAAATAATAATCTTTTAGCTAATATTTATTATTTAGCTATAAATATTAACCTATTTTTAATATAAGCAGGAATATTTAATATATAACCCGTTATTAATTTTATAAATAATAGCCTAGTTATGTTAAATAATAATTAATATGCTGCTTTAATGCTTATTATATTTAATAACTATATAAATTAACGCTAGCTCGCCTTTAAAGCAAAACGCTAGTTTTTTAACTTATTATTATATAATAATAATAATAATAATATATTTATTAAAAGTTTTTTTATATTAATAAAAAACCTTAATAATAAAGTTAATTTTATAACTAATACGTTATTTTTTTATTTATTAATATTATTAAACATTAAAAAAAGCTCGGCTTTATTATTTTTTATATTTAAGCTAGAATTATAACCAAACGGTCAGACAATTAATTTTAAAACTATTATAAATGCTCTAGGTATTTACCTCCCGTTTTAATATAACTAGCTTTTATAATAATTTTTTACGTTTTTTAAGCTTAAGCGCGTTTTAATTCAATAATAAATTATAAGCATATTTTAAAATAAATGCTCCTATAATAAACCCGCTTATATTTTATTTAAACCACTTTTTATTTATTAATAAGGTTATTTATAAAATTATTATAATATTAAAATCCTTAAAAACAAAATATTTTTAAAGCTGTTAAATATTTATAAAAATATATATTTTATTTTATAAAATAAAAAATATTATACAGCTTTTTTTTATATATACTAGCACTTTTTACTATTTTTAAGCTAATATAAGTTATTAAATATATATTTATATATTATTAACGTTATATTATTTAAACTAATTAATTATATTATAAAAAATAATATAAATAAATATACTAAAAAACTAATAAATAATAATTTAAAAAACATTAAAAGAATATAAAAAAGGTTAACGGCTAAAATACCAGCTTATTAATATACTTTTTTTAATATATACCCGCTTTAATTATTTTTTTAATTAATAAAAAATTTAATCCGTAAGTTTTATAAGCAGTTTTTTATTATATAAACATATAATATTAATAATTATATTATATAATTATAGTTATTAAAAACGCTTTATAACTTTATATTTTTTTTATTTTATATATTATTATTTATTTTATTAATAAACTAAAATATTTATTATAAATTTAAATCTTTTATACTTTATAAAACTTATAATATTCAGCTTAGTACTTTTAACATAACCTGTATTAATAACGTTTATTTATTTTTTTCTAAATTTTTTACAATAATATAAATATAAACAACTTATTTATTTTTTAAATTCTAGCAGCAGTTTATTAATAATTATGTCCTGCTTATACTTTAATGTTTTTATTTACTTATAATAAATAATTAATATTTTATTAGTTTTACTTAAATAAAAGTTAAAGCGTTTATGTTTTAAACTTTAATTAAGCTGTTATAAAGTTTTAAACCGTTTAGCTATTTATATTATATTATATTTAATAAATATATAGCTATATTTTAAAAAAATTTAAAAACATTATATAATAAACATTTAATAAGTTATTTCCGGCGTTTTGTTATATTGTTTTAAAAACATAATATTAAAAATAATATTATAAATAACTCTTTAAAAAGGGCTTTTTATAAATTTTATTTTATATATTTATTAAATATAAAGCTTAACTTAATATACCTTAATAATATTTAAGTTAATTTTAAATTTTATAATATTTTTTATATTATTAAACTTAATAATTAAAATAATAACGCGATATTATTATTTATTTTATTATATAAACTAAGCTGTTTATAATATATAGCCTATAATATTAAAAATGTTTTTTAAAAGTTTAGTCCTTGTTATTATATATAAAACTTGCTTAAAAATATTAACACGTTAAATTTAATTAATAATAATATTAATTAATAAAAAAGGGTATTAAATTTATATTAATTAAAAACATATAATATAATTAAATAATATTAATAAACATTTAATAAAAAATAAGACCTGTTTTAATTATTATATTTTAAGCTGTTAATATTTAGCTTTAATTTTTTATAAATATATTATTAAATTAAAACTGGTTTGTTTTTTTAATAATTAAGTTATATATAAGATATAAAAACTTTTTTTTATATTTTTTAAAATTAAAAAAAGCAGCTATATAATATAATATTTAATAGCCCGTAGTAATATATAGCTTTAATATATAAGACCTGTTATAAATACTAGGTTTTCTGGTCTTATTTAATTATTATAATTAATTTTTAAGCATTATTTTTAAGTTTGCCTAGCATTTATCTTTTTATTTTATTAAATAATATTATATATAACTTTTTTTTTTTAATCCGGATACGTAATTTTAATACTTAGGTCTTAATTAATATTATTTATTTTATTATATTTATTAAAATGCTTATTATATATATATTATTAAATAATATAATAATAAACTAATAGTTTAATATTAAACAGTTATATTATTATATATATATAAATTAAATATTATATACTTTTTTTTAATTATTATATATAAGTAGTTTATTTATTATATTTTTATAGTTATAAAAAAAAAAATTTAAAATAAAAATAATAAAATAAACGTTTTAAAAGATTAAAATTAAAAAAATAATAAATAAGTACAAGGTTGTATAACTGCTTAATAGTATAATTAAGTAGCATATCTTTTGTTTAATTAAAAATATAATTTAATTTATTTGGCGCGCTTTTTTTAAGGTAAAAGACCACCTTTTTAAGCCGTTATAAAACATGAGCTAAAACGTGTTAAAAGTTAATAATTATTTTAAAATATTATTATAAAATAAAATAAAATATATTTTATAATTTATTATAATAAATGGTTAATACTGCTAAGTATAATAATTATAAAATAAAATATTTTAGTTTATTTTATAAGCTGTTATTTTAATTTATAACTTTATTTTTTTAAATGCTTATAAATTGTTTTTAAAAAAAGCTAGATTTTTTAAAAAAAAAAGTAGCGCTATATTATATAAAAATAAACATACTTTTATAAGTAAATATTTTTAAGTTTTTATGTTTTTTAATATATTATGTTTTTATATTAAAGTTTTATATATATTTAAAATTTAAAAAAATAAAGCTTTTATAATAAAAATTATTAATTTTTTTAAAGGCCTTTTAATAAAAATATTTTTATTTATTAAATAATAATTTTTTTAAAATTTATGTAAAGATTATTTTAATAATTTTAAATATTGGTTTTAATTAGTTTATATTTATTTAATATTAAAAAAAATAAAAAATGCTGCCGCATAAAAGGGTAAAAGCTTTATTTAATATTATAACCTTGTTTAAATCGCTTAAAAAGGTATATTTAATAATTTTAATATTTTATATAGCTTAAAGCTTTTATAAAATAATTAGTTTAAATATTATAAAATGTATACTAAATTATATATTTTTATTACTTTTAATTTTAAGCTTATAAAATTTTTTTATATATAAATAACCAAGCAGAAAGTATTTAAAAGGGAGAAATATAAACAGCTTGGTTTTTTTTAGCTTATATATTATTATTTAAGGCTTTTTAATAAAAAAATAAGCAATATATAACTCTTGCTTTATAATATTTTTAATTTATTAAATTAAGTTTTATAGTTTTTTATATTTTTTTAAATTAAATATTTTAATAATAGCTAGCTATAAAATTATATAACTTATACTTATAAAAATAACGTATATATTAAAAATAGCGCTGCTATTTACCCTAGTTATATAATATTAATAAAATATTTTATAATTATTAATAAAAAAAGTTAGAATTATTTTTTTTTTAAGCAGTTATCTTTAATAATATCTTATTAGTAGCTTATATTTAGCTTATTACGTTTTTATATATATTATATAAAAGTAAATATATTATTTTTAATAATAAATATTTTTACTTAGCTAGATATTTTAAGTTTTTAAATAAATTATATAATATTAATTATTAACGTAATATAGCTTAATTTATTTAAAAGCAATAAAGTAACCGCTTATTTATTATAATAAAAAAGATTTAAGCTTTATTTTTTTATATAAAAAGATTACTTAAATTAAAACTTAAACATATAAATTAATAATTTAAAAAAAAAAAAATTAAATAATCTTAAGTTAGTTTTAATAATAATAAATAATAATAATTATATATATATTAATAATAATAATTTAAATTAAGTTTATAAATTAATAAATAAAAAATAATATATAATTAAAGCTTATTAAAAGTAAAATATTTAATAAACGTAAAATTATTAATAATTAAATAAGCTAAAGAAAAAAAATATATTATCGCTTTTATTATAAAATAAATTAAAGTTATTAAGTTAAGTAATAAATATAAGTTATAAGTGCAGCATAATATAGCTTTATTTTTATGCTATATAGCTTACTTTATAAAGCTATATATAAGTAAACAAGTATATAAATGCTTATTTAAATAATAAGTTTAAAACTAGCGTAAAATTTATTAAATTTATTTAATAATATATAAACTTAAGCTTATATTAATTATAATATAAGTTTTTTATTTAATATTTATTTATTTAAATTAAATTATTTATAAATATAATTATTATAAAAAAAAAAATAATATTATATTAATATTATTAATTAATAAATAATGTTATAAAAAAGATTTAATAAAAGTTATTATTTTTTTTTTTAAGTTTAAATATAATATAACTTATATAAGCTTATATAATTATATTTACCTAGCTTAGCATAGTTAAACGAATTATTATATAATAACTAGTTTAAAAAAAAGTTTATTTACTTTAAATTATAATAAATATTTTATATTTATAAGCTTATTTTTAATATTAATATATTTAAAATAAATAAGTTTAATATAATATAAAATATTAAAATAAATTAGTTTTAAAACGTTATTATTTTTTTGTTTATTAATTTACTTATTATTTTTAATATAAAGGTATTAAAAATAAACTGCTTTAAGGTAAATAGTTTTAAAAAGGGTTTGCTTTAAGTACTAGGCTTTTTATATATATAAATTTATTTAATATAAAAGCGTTTAATATAAAAGTATTAATATTAATTTTTTTAAATAAGCTATTATAATACTTTTTTTATTTTTTTATTATTTTTAATATAAAATTATTAAAAATAAACTATTTTAAAGTAAATAGTTTTAAAAAAGGTTTGCTTTAAGCGCTAAGCTTTTTATATATATAAATTTATTTAATATAAAAGCGTTTAACATAAAAATATTAGTATTAATTTTTTTAAATAAGCTATTATAATGTTTTTTTTATTTTTATATAGATTTTTTGCTGCGTACTTTAATTAATATATTTTTTTATATTTTTTAACTTTTATTAGTTTATTTTTTTTTAAGTAATTATTTTATTTTTTTTATTATAATTTTTTTAAATTTTTATAAATTTTTTAAATTAATACGTATTTATATATAACCTGCCTGCATGTTTATTTATTTATTATATAAAATTATAATTTAAATTAATTAAATTTTTTTTAAGTTTGTTTTATTTTTTTAATTAAGCTATAATTAATAGTTTTAAAAGCTTATAAATTTATTTTTAATATATATATATAAAACCTTACCTTTTTTTTTAAATTATTTATATATGCGTTAGTTTTTACCTTTTATTTTATAGCATAGCTAACTTATTTATTTAAATTATTAACAAGGCGGTTATATAATTATTTAACTAGTTATTAATTAATAATTTAAATTAAAAAATCAGGTTATATTAAGTTTTTATATAATATTTTTAAATTTAAAAGGTTAATAATAGTATATTATTTAATATAAATTTAATTATTAGTTTTTTTTTTATAGCTTTAAATTTTAAAACTTTAAAATAAAAGCACGTTTTTATTATTATATACCTAGCTTTATATAATTTACGTTATTAATAATAGCTAGTTTTAAATAACTTATTAATAATATTACGCCTTGTTTATCCGCTTATATTTATTAATAATATATTTATATTAAACTTAATATAAAATAACTAATATGTTTTTATTACTATTTTTTAAGTTTACATATAATATTAATAAAATTAAGTAAAAAAATCATATTAATTATAAAAATAAAAACAAAAGCTATATAACGGTTAGTCCTTAATAAAAATGGAGCTTAACCTGCGATTTTTTTAATTAATACCTTAAACGTAAGCTTATAAAAATAAAACTAATTTAATAACAAAAATAAGATTATTAACTTTTTAAATCTAGCAAAAATAAGTGCTAAAGTTATTATTATAGCTTTAATAAAGCATATAAAAAAAAAGCATAAACAAGCTAGCTTAAAGCTTAATTTTATTTTTTTTAATAATAATAATAATAATTTTATTAATATTAATAATAATAATAACAAGCTTATTAATATTAATAATAATAATAATAAGCTTATTAAAATTAATAATAATAATAATCTTGTTAATATTAATAATAATAATAACAAGCTTATTAAAATTAATAATAATAATAATAATAATTCTTTTTTAATATATTTATTTATAAATAACTAGGCTTTGTTTATTAAAAATATTAATAATAAAATTTATAATAATAAGGTTTTTAAAATAAATATTAATTTAAATATTATTATTAATATAAATTTTAATAATTAAGTTAATAATTATAATAATAATATTAATAATAATAAAGGTTATAATATAAATAATAAAGCGGACTTTAATATAAATAATAATAATTTTACTAACGTTTTAAAATATTAAAATTTTAATATAAATAATAATATTATTAATAAAAAATGGTTTAAAATATTTAAAATAATTAAGCATCTGGTTTTTTTTATTATAGTTAATTTTTTATTTTTAAGATTTAAAAGGCGTATTTATATATATTAGTTTTATACTGTTTAATAAATATTAATTTAAAAAGCTAGACGTAATATTTGCAGCAGATTATTAAAAAATGGTATAAGACTTAATAAAACAATTATTATAATTATTATAGCTATTTTTTACGTTATAATAGTTAAGTTTTATTTTAAAGTAATTAAGTTTTAACGTAGTAAAAAAATAACGGGCGGCTGCTTATATTTATTTAAAAATATAAAGCTTAATATTAATATTATATATTTAAATAAAGAAAATTTATTATATTTTATTAAATATATATATATTAAATTTAAATTATTTTATAAAATTATAACTATTTTATTAAATCTTTTTATAATTATTATAATATTATTAATATTTTTAAATTATTAATAAAATAAATTTAATTAAATAATTAATTAAAATTACCTAGTTATATAATTTTTTAATTTAAATTTTTTTTATAATTTTTTAAAATATTTTTTTAATTTTTATATTATAAATAATAATTATAATAAAAAAGTAATAAAAAAAGGCTAATAATATATAAATAATTATATAAGCGTTAATTGTTATATTATTTTAATTAATATATATATTATTAAATAATTATAAATAACGTATAATAATTAAAATAAGCTGCTTAAAGTAACGTTTTTATTTTTTAATAAATTTTATTAATATAAAAATATATTATTAAAACTTATTTTATTTTTTTAGCTTTTTATTAATATTTAAAATAAAATTAAATTAAAATACAAGCTATTAATATTTAAATTATTAAAGTTTATTTATTTAAATAGCCTAGTAATATTAATAAACTTTATTTATTATTATTTTAAAAGCAAAAAAGTATAACTTTTAAATTATTATAAAAATATTAATATTACTAGCTATATAAATATATAAAAAATTAAATTATTTTAAATAATTTATAATTTTAAAATAAAAACTAAAAATATATTAAAAGCTTAAATGTTATATTAAAAAAAGGTTTTTTAAAATAATAAACTAATTTATAAAAATAAAATATAAAATGTTAAGAATTTATACTTAATACTTATTATAGTTTAAAAGATTATTAATATTTTTAAAAAAAGGTTAATTAAGTATAAACCTAGAAAGATTAATATTTAAAAAATTAATTATTTAATAAAACCAGGTAAAAGTTAAACTATTTATAAGTTTTTAGTTATTTATATTTATAATTATATTATTATTTATTATTAGTAGTTATAATTAAATTAAATATAAAACAAATAATAAAAATTTAAGCTAATTAAAAAAAATATTATTTATAAATTATTTAATAGCTTTAAAGATTATTAAATTAATAAAATAATATAAAGAATATTGTTTAACGCTTAGTAGTTTTTTTAATATAACTAAACTTATTTACTTTTAGCAGATCTTTTATAAAAAAATAAAATTTTAATAAATAATTTAAAATATAAACATATTAATATAATTAGGTTTAATGCTTAAAAAATATTTATTATTAATAATTAAATTGTTATAATAAAAGCTTTAAATTAATTTTTTTTAATAATATATTATTAAATATTATTAAATTAGTTTTTAAAATATAATAAATTTATAAAATTTATAAACAAGATAATAATATATAAAAATAAACTAGGAACTAAAAAAAATCCAGGCCTAGCGGACGGGATAAATATTTATTATATGCTAGTATTTATAGATTTACCTTTATTTACCTTTATTATTTATATATTTTTCGCCCGCTAGTACTTTTATATAAAGGTAGTATGCTTAAACGGCTTTGTTTTATAAAGTTTAAATAATAGCTATAGCTGTTATAATATTATATAAAAACTAAACTTATTATATATAAAAAAATTATTAAATATAATTATTATTATAATATATAAGATTTTTATATATAGATTAAACTATTAATAAATAAATTATTATATAATAATAAAGCCCGTTTTTAAAATTATTAATAAAGATTAAGCAGCTATAAAAATGAACCGCTTAAAATAAGTTATAAAGCTTATAATTATAGCGCTTTAGTATAAAAAAATTTTTATTAAATTAGTTTAGCTATGTTATTAATAAAACTATAATGCTTTAAATAATTAAATAAATAAAGGTATTTTATAGGATTAATTTATATAAAATAAAAGAAGTAATAATTATTGTTTATATTATAATTTGCTGTTTTTTAATTATGCTTTAATTAATAATAAAGGTTGATTTAAATAGAATTAAAGCTTTGCTTTATTAAATAAAGTATATTTAGTTAAATATAATTATTAAATAAATTATTTATAATTAAAAATTAATTTTATAAGTTAAATATAAATAAAAAAAAAATGTTAATATAATTAAACTATTAATATATTAAAAACTTGTTTTTATTTATTTATAAATTAAGCTAGCTTTTATTTTTATATAATAATAAAACTAGCGTTAAATCTTTATAATTATTTATATTATTAAAAAGTATTATTAAATTAATTATATATTATATATATGTTTATTTATTTTAAGCTAATAAAAAGCTTATTTTTAAATAAGTTTAATTTATATAATAAACAACTTTTTATAAAAAATAAAAGCTAGGAAAATAACCGTAGTTATATATAATTATAATTATAAATTATAAGTTTTTTTTTTATACACAAGTAAAAAACCTTATTTTTACTAAAGAATTTAAGTAATAATATTAATATTATTTTAATTTTAAAATATAATCTAATATAATTTAGCATAATTTAGTGCTTTTATAATAATTATTATATTAATATTAAATATATTTACTACTAGCAGTTTAAACATTAAAAGCGAGGCGGCATAATAATACATAGCGCAGGCTTAATGCTAGCTTATTTTTTATAAGTTTTTTTAACGATTAAACTTTATAGCAGCATTATTTAAAAATAATTAACGCTTTTTTATAACTAATCTTTTAATTATTAATAAAGCTTTTAACCGTAATAATAATAATATAATTAATATCTTAAGCTAAATAATACTTTAAAAGCTATATTTAATAAAAAGTTTTTAAAATATAAATAATAACTTTAAAATAACAAACTTAATAATAATTAATAAGTTTAATAAATAACCTAGCATGTTATAAATATATTATAATAAAATAAGCCTTTATAGCTAATAATTTTTAATATATATTAATAAATAATTTTATTATTTTATCTTTATTTATAAAAAACAGTTTTAGTTAATAATATTTATATATATAAAGAATATATTTATAAAAAAGCTTTTGTAAGATTTCTTCTTTTTTCTTTAAGGCGTTTTAGCTTTTTTATATAGTATTAGTATCTTAATTTATGTTTTTAAACTGTTTACTACTTTATATAAATAAATAACTATGGTTATATAATCTTATAATAAAGCGAGCTAGTTATTTATTTTTATTAAGGTTAACTATGTTTTATATATTATAAAAAATATTAAAACAAAATAAAATAAGCTTTATTAATTCTATATTAATTAAAAATAATATTATAAAATTATAGTAGCTTTTAATAAAATTAGCAGCAGTAATAATATTATAATAAGCTTATAAAGTAGTAATAATACTAGCTTTTAAAATAAAGATAATTTATTGTTTTATAGCTTTATAAATAAATATTTAATTTTAGTTGTTTATTTTATTAAATTTATTAATAAAATAAGTACTTTTATTAGCTAGTATTAAAACGTTATTTTTTAATATTTATTTATTAATAAAAGAATTTTAAAAAATATTAATAATAAAACTTATAACAGAAATACCTTAACTAGTAATAAATATAATAATATAATATAGTGTGTTATTTTTTTTATATATTTAAAGACCTGAGATTTAATAATGCTTAGGTTATTAAAAAACAAAATATTAATATTATTATAAATATAATAAAAGCTTTTAACAGCTTTTATAACTTTATTAAAAAAAAATAAAGCAATAATTGTTTTAATATTAATATGTTTATATATATTTAGGGCTATTAAGTTAATAATTTTATTAATAATCTAAAAATTATAAAAAAATTTACAGATTTTTTGTTTATTTTTTTTTATTAATTTTAAGCTAGTAAGCTAATTATAAGTTTTAATAATATTATTTATTTTAAAAATAATAATAAAAATAAAAAAGCTGTTATAATTATTTAATTAAGCGTTATAGTTATTTTTATAAATACTAGTAACTTTAATTTTTTTACTTGGTTTAGTTTTATTAATTAAATTTTATAATAAAATCATTTTATATGTTTAAAAAGGCGACTAGCAGGTACTGCTCCAGGGGATTTTTAAAGTATAAGCTTTTAATAGTTTTAATAAATTATTTTTTTTAAATTAATAATAAATAGCTTATAAGACTAGTAATTTTAATAATATTTAATTTTAACTTTAATATTTAACTTTTATTAAAAAGGTTTTAATATAACGTTATATTTTATATAATTAAATTTAATATAAATAAATTAAGGAAATATGTTTATGTGTTATATAATTATGCTGTTAATTTTAATAAAATAATTAAGGTATAATTATTTTAATTAATATAAAATATAATAAATAAATAAATTAAAAATTTAAATATAAATATTTAAATAAATATATTTATAATTAAGGTAATAAAATATAATTACGTTTATTATTACTTAATTAAATAAAACAAGTATTTTTACGGTATATTTATTAAAAAATAAATAAAAATAGCTTTAAATAATAATAAATAATTATATAAAACTTTAAAGGATTTAATGTTAATTTTATTTAAGGTTTAAATATAATTATTATAAACTAAAGATTTATTTTTGTTTATATATTTAATAAAAAAAACTTTAAATTTTTATTTAATAATGTTTTATGTAACAGGTTAAAATATTTAATTAATTAAGCTTAAGGTTTTTATATTTTATAAAGCTTTAAATAAAAGCTTTTTAGCTATAATATTTTAAATTATTATATTATTAAGATTTTTATTATAGTAATAACATTGGTAATAAGGTTAAATAATTAAGTTAATATTATTATAATTACATTTATTATTTAATAAAAAAGCTGCTAATACTTATAAGCAGGCAACCTTATAGTTTTTATAATTTAATTAAGCTTTTAATTATTATTATTATTATTTAATAAGATTTAAATTAATATATTTATTTTTATTATTAAAGCTGATCTTTTTATAAGTGTTGTTTTTATTTTTATTTAAAAGGTGGTAAGCAGAGGGCGTTTTTAATAATAAGCTATAAACGTAGATATTTAAAGATATTTTTTAAAAAATAGCATAAACTTTAGTTAGTATAAAGGTAGAAGGATTAATAAAATATTAATAGCAGGTATTAAATTTAAACAGCTTTATTATTTATAATTTTATTTTTTAAACTATTATTTAGCTTTTTATTATATTTGCTACTAATTTTTTTGGAATTTATTAAATTATTTTTTATTTTATTTAATTAAATAATTTCTTGTTAAACTTACTAGTTTAAAATATATAATAATTATATTACCTTTTTAGCTTAAGCTTAAAGGTATTATTAAAAAAAAAAGTATATAATTAATAAAAAACTTATTAAGCTATAATTAAAGATTATATATTTATATATATAATTATTAAATTTATAAAGCAAATTTATTTAATATTTTTTAATATAATTTATTATATTATTAAGCTTAATATAATAATTAATATAAAGTTTAGCTTAATAGTAAAATAATCTAGTTAATTATAGTTGCTTTTTTAGTTTTATTTAATAATAGGCTTTTTTTTTTTAGCGTAACATTAAAATAATTATAAGCTAAAGTGCTGGTTAAATTAAAAATAACTAAATAATATAAGTAGTTAGTAAAAACTTGTTGCTTTATAAAAAATAAAGTAATATAAGTTAAAACGTTAATAAGATAATATTATAAATAATTATAAAAATAGTTTATAACATGGGTATAATTTATTATTTTATTTTAAATTATTTAATTATTATATTTTAACTTATTTATTAATCTTAAGATTATATAATTAAATATTATTTTATTATTATAATATTTTATTAATTAATTTTAAATATAGTTATATATTATATTATGCTAGCTATTTAGCTTAAAGCTATTTTAATAAACTTTTTTAAATTTAGCATATTTTATAGCTTGTTTTATTAAAACCTAGCTTGTTGTTAATTTTAAAAACTATTATAAAATTAAAAAAGGGATAATTTAAAAAATTATTTAATAGTTAAATTATATATTATAATTTAAGTATATTTAGGCTAGCTGTTTAATATATAATAAAGCTTTTATAATATTAATATGTTATAATAAAAAATAAACAATTTATTATTTTATATATTAAATATATTTATATTTTAAATATTATATTTATGCTTTAAATTTTAATTATATAATTTATTATTATAAGTTAATTTTATTAATATAAGCTCTGGATTTAAATTATTTAAATAAAATTAATATTAATTATGTATTTTAAAAAGTAAATAATTATTAAGGTTTTTATAACGGTTTAATAGTTATAATAGCTGTATGTTTTTTTTATAACTAGTTAATTTAACAAGTAAAAATGGCTTTAATATAATATATTATTATTAAAAAAGAGCGTTTTATAAAAACTAAAAAAGTTAAGGTGTAAAAAAGTAGTATTTTTTTTAATTTTTGTTTTTATAATAGGTTAAAAATAAGGAAAAATAAAGTAATTAATGCTTTTTTATATAATATATTTATAAAATTAATTCTGTTTATTATAAAATTATATTTAAATATTTTTAATATTAGTAAATAAAATAGTTTGCTTGTTTAATAACGTGTTAGTTATATTATTTTTTATAATTTAAATATTATTATTAAAAAAGTATTATTAACCAGTTTATATTTAAAATTTAAGCTTTAAATTAAAATAATTAAAAAGGCAAACTTGGTAAAAATTATATTTTATTATTTTAATAGTTTTTTTTATTATTATTATATATTTTTTAAAGTTATTTAGTTTAATTTTTATATTTAGCTTTAGGTTATTTTATTTATTTAAGTTTTTAATTATAATAATAAAACGTTTAAAGCTGCAGCTACGCATTAAGCTTTAGTTAAGTAGTATAAATAAAGTAGTAATAATTTTAAAGCATTAAAGGGGCGGTAAAAGGATAAACTTGCAAAAGCTGGTAAATTTTAAAGAAAAAAATTATAAAATATAGTATAAAGTAAAGGGGCTATTATTATACTTAAAACATAAGCTTTTAATAATAATAAAACGGTTAAATATAATAAAAAAAAAGTAATATATATAATATTTGATTTTTTTAAACAAAAAATCTATAACTTTATAAATATTATTAACATAGCTGTTTAAAATTAAGCGAAAATAATTAATACTTATAATATTATTTTTTTATTTTAAAAAATAAAATTTTTTTTTATTTTAATATATTAATAAACGCTAGATAAATTATATTTAAAAAAATACTGCTTAAATTATAATAAATATAAAGACTTAATTCTTGTTTTAAATTTTATAAAAATAAAAATTATTTTTATATTAAAAGCTAGGCGTTATATAAATAAATATAAAAACAAAGCGTATAGCTTTTTTAAAGCTAAATAAATATTTTAAAATTTATTATTAAATTTATTAAAATTAATATTTATATGTTATTAAAAGTAAATAATTAACCTTTATAAATAATTATATAAATATGTTTTTAAATTAATTTATATTAAAGTTTAAAGCTGTTAAACATAAAGTTATTATAATATTAATATATAACGCTTAGTTTTTTTATTAATAAATTATCCGTGCTATATATTAAGCTTTTTAATATAACTAGCAAATTAAACAAAAAAAGATATAGCTTTTAAATTAATAATTTATAATATTATTTTATATTATTAATAAAAAAATATATAAAAGCGGAATAAGCTAAAGGTTTAATATATATAACTTACATAATATATTAACATTAATAAATAAGCAAAAATATTATAATAATAAAGATAAAAAATAAGTATATATTAATTAAATATATTAAATAAATATTAATTTTAATAACGTGATTATTATTAATACATATTAAAATAAGTATAATTTAATAAAGGGGATAAAAGGGTTATAATTATTATAAAAAAAACATAAGTTAAATATTATTATAAAAAATTTTAATTAAACTAGTTTATAACTAAAATTAAAATAAATAACTTGTAATAAAAAAAAAGCGCCTGATTTTAACAAAATTATAATATAATTATAGCTTTTTTTTAATATTTAAAAGGGCTAAATATATAATACTTTTTTTTATAATATAAATTAATATAATTCCAGTTTTAAAGCTGATTTTTTTTAAATTTATATGTTTAAAGCGTTTTATAAGTTTAATATTAAAAACTATAACATATTTTAATAAAAGGATTAATTATATATTAAAAAGGGGCCTTTATATAATATTATATATTTAATAATATTAATTAATATTTCTACCTTAAAGCATAACAAGTATTTATAAATAAATAAAAAGCTTAAATATATTTAATTAGTTTTATTAATTTAATTTTAAAAAACCTCCCCTTTTTTTATTAAAAATAAACAATTATTATTTATTTTAATTATTAAATTTTTAATATCTTTTAAAATATATTATATTGCTACGTATAAAATAATAAGTTATAATTTGATTTTTTTTATATTTTACTACGTTAAAAATAAAAATAATAAATAAAACAATTATTTATTAAATTATATAATTAAAGTAAGCTTAGCTTTATTATTATATAAATAATTATATAAACTTATAAAGATTTATTACTTAGTTTAATTATTTATATTATATATTTATTAGATAAAAAATGCTTTTTTTATATAAGATAAATAAATAAATAATTAAATAGCTTGTGTTTTTTTTTTTTTTTGTTTATTATTTTTAAACTTTAAAAAAATATTAGTTTGCCTGCGATATATTTAAATATTAAAAGCATTTTACTAGCTAAAATATATAAACAGGTAGCTTTTAATACTGCTTGCACTTTTTTAATATATATATTATATTATTATTTATTTTATTTTAAAATATATTATAAATTAGTTTAAAATTTTTAATTATTTATTATATAATTTTTTTTTAATTATTTAAATTAAATTTAAGTTCTGTTTTAATTTTTTTTTATTAATATATTTTTAATAATTTATTATATTAATTAGCACTTATTATAAATATAAATTTTTATTATTATTTTTATATTAATTATTAATATATAATTTATTTAATTTAATTATATATTAATATTATTATTAATTATTAATTAAAAATATATTATAAATTATTAAATAAAAAAAAAAGTTTAAAAAAAGCTATTAAAGCTAATTAAACGTATTATTTTTTATTAATATTATTTATATTATATTTAAAATATTATAATATTAATATTTTAATATTATTATTATTATAAATTATTTAATAAAATATGTTTAAAGCATTAAAAATTAAAATTATTATTATTTTAAAATATAAAAATATTTTTATTAAGGCTTAGCTAGGCAGCATTATTAAAAAGCATTTTTAATATTTTTTATAAGTTTAAATATCTGTTTTTTATATTAAATTATTTATTTATTTAATTAAATAATATTATTAATTATTATTTTATATTTTAATTTAAATAATATTATAAAATATAAAGTTATTATAAGCAGGCTTAATTATAAGCTAGTATTAGTTTTTATTAAAATTTATTTAAAGCTTGTTAAATTTATTAAAAAATTTTTAGAAATTATTAATAATATTTTATTTTTTAAGCTTTATAATATTTATAAGCTTTACGGCCTAGCTTTTTTTATAATATATATTTTTAACCATTTTAGTTATAGCTAGGTTAATTAAGCTTTATATTTATATTTAAATATAGCAGTTATTAATAATTATATTTATTAGTTTAATATATAAGCTATTTAAAAATTAATAATATATAAAATTTATATAAATAAATATAATAAAATTTATATATTTAAAAGTTTAAAGCCTAGTATATTTATTTTTAATAAGGATTATATAATTATTTTATTTTAAAAAAGCTAAACTAGCTATAGGATAGTTTTTTTTTTTTTTTTTTTAAAATTTTTGCTTTTTTTACTTTTTTTTATGTTTAATATTAATTAATTATTATATTTTATAAAATAAAAAACTTTTAATTAAAATTTAAAATTATTATATTAAATATTATTAATATTTTTTATATATATTTTGCTTTTATTATTTTATAAATCTTTAGTTATTAATTTATTAAAAGGTATTAATATTATTTTTATTAAATATATTTAACTTATTATTATTATTTTTATTATAATTATTTATTATTATTTAAAAATTAAAATATTTTAAAATTATTTTAATATTAATATTTAAAACTTATAGCTTTTAATTAATTATATTAAAAATAGTTATATTTTTTTTTTATATATTATTTAATAAAGCTATAATATTATTTAATTTTTTTTTAATAGTATTAAGCTGGCTATAAGTTTAAATTACTTATTTATTAATAGTTTTTTTAATTAAATAAAATGTTTTAAATTTTTTAAATATATTATATTATTATAACTAGTTATTTAAGTCCTTAAGTAAATTTTATAAATAATTAATTATAAAACTGTTTTTATTAATATATATATTAATTAATTAAAAAGTTATAATAATTATTAAAAGTTTAAAGTTAAAATTAAAGTAATTTTAAAATATTTTTAATATTTAATAACTGTTTTATTTTATTATAATTTTAATATTAAACGTATATATATTAAATTTTTATTAATTAATATTATTTTATAAATTATTTTATGTTAATATTAAAGTTTAATATTTATTTTAAGCTAGTTTAATAGCTTGGGCTTTAGTTATATTATTATATAATTAAATAATAACGTTTTTAATTATATATATAATTAACTATAATTAGCCTTAGTTTTTTAATAAAAAAAAGTTATAATATTTAATAAAAACTTAATTAAAATATTTTATATTTAATTTAGTTTTATAAAATATATTTAATTAATTAATAGTTTATAAATAAGTATAAATAATATATAATATATTATAAATAATAAAATCTTTTATGTTATATTTTAAAATATTATAGTTATTAAACTTTAAACTTTTTTTATTATTAATTTATAAAAAAAACAAATTAATAATAAATTTATTTTTTTATAATTTTTTAAGCATATTATATATTATTTATTATTAAAAGTAATTTAAGATTATAATTATATTTATTTTTATTTTTTTATTATTTACGGGCACGTTATAATTAGTTTATAAGTTATAAATATTATTATTAAATTAGTTTAAATTAAGGTTTAAGTTTTTAATACTCCTGAGGGGCTAGCTTGCAGCACCTGCTTTTATTTTTTATTTAATATTCTTTATTAAAAGGTTAGGATTTTTTTTATTTTAATGTTTAAAGCTTATATTATTAAAATTTAATACGAAGCTGTTTATTATAACTAGGGTAATATTTAATAAAGCTATAAATAAAGTTTTAAAAAAAGGCTTTTATTAATTTACGTTTTATATTTATTTATAATTAAATTTTTATATTTTTATATTTTTATAAAAAAATTATTATTAATATATAATAATAAAATAAAACGTTTTTTATATTATATTTAAAACTAATTATAATATTTATAATTATGTTTTTATTATTAAAGATTTATTAAGCTAAATGTTGTTTAGTTTTATATTTTTATATAAAAAATATATATTTTTTAAGTTAATATTTTTAATATTATATTTTAAGACTTATTTATAATTTATATTAATAAATATAATAAACTATTATTTTTATTTAATATTATTAAGCATGCTTTAAATTAATTATTAAAATATTATATTGTTATAAATATTATATAAATATTAAATAAATTTTTAAATATAAATAATAAATGCTTATAATTAATAAAAATAATTATAACTATTATTAATATTTTATAAAATATTAATAATATTATTAAACGTTTTAAAATATAAATTATTATTTTAAACAAAATATATTTTATTATAAAATAAGTATTAAATATATTTTTTATATTTATTAATTATTTTAAAAAAAATTTAGTTTTAATTATAGTTTTTAATTTTATTATAAATATTTAAAAAAGGTTTAAAATTAAAATTTAATATGTTTACGTATATAAAAAGCTTAAAAACTATTAATTAAAAGCTTAAGCTATAATAAAAAAAAAATAAAATAATTAGCTATTTGCTTAATAATAGATTATTTTTTAGTTAGATTATTTTTTAAATTTTAAAAGTTTTTTTAATATAGTTAAAGCATTATTAAAAAATGTACAAAATTAAAAAAAGGCTGCTTGCTTTTTTAACTATATTATTATGCTCTATTTATAAGTTTAGCAAAAAAGTAAAAAATTAAAAAAAAATTTTATTATTAAAAATATAATCTATATAAAATAATATTAGTTTAAAAATAAGCTATTAAAAAATAATTTTATATTTTTTAAAATATATTTAAAAACGTTTAATATTATAATAAGTTTATTAAGCTTTATTAAACCTTATTATATAAATATTTTATTAATAATTAAAATATTTACTAGGCTTAGGATTAATATTAATAATTATAATAATTTAATTTATTTTGTTATAAAAAAAAAAAACTTTTTAAGCTTTATATTAGCCCGTTTATTATTATGCTGTAAAGCTTTTAAAATAACTTATAACGGCTTGTTATAAGTTAATAATTTTAAGCTAAGTTTTTTAACGGATCTAGTAAAATGCTTAATTTTTTAAAGTGTTAAGCTTATAAATATTAATATTAATTAAGATTTAATACTTGTTATAGGCCTGGGCTTAAGTTAATAAAAATTAAAAGGTAATTTTAAATAATTAATAGAATTATTATTATAAAATATAAATAACGCGTTTATTATTATAATAATTATTACTAGCTTAAATTTTTAAAAAATAAAACTAAAAAAAAATAATAATAAAAATTATTTTATTTTTAATTTAAATAATTTAATTTTATTAAATATTAAAAATAATAATAA
>MU280289.1:0-30348 GCA_022385635.1 Xylaria scruposa | reverse complement strand
TTTTATTTTATTTATTTTAATTTTTTTAATTTTTTTTAATTTTTTTTATTTTTTATTTGTTTTATTTTTTTTATTTTTTTTATTTTTTTTTTTTTATTATTTTTTTTTTTTTAATTTTAAAATTTATATACTTATAATACTTATAATTTTTATATATATAATATTTATAATATTTATAATTTTTATATTTATAACATTTATAATTTTTGTGATTTTTATATTTATAATATTTATAATATTTATAATTTATATACTTATAATTTTTATTTTTTTTATACTTATAATATTTATAATTCTTATAATTTGTATATTTATAACATTTATAATATTTATGATTTATATACCTGTGGTTCTTGTGGTTTTTATACTTATAATACTTATAATATTTATAATTCTTACATTTATAACACTTATAATATTTATAATTCGTATATTTTACCTGTAATATTTACAATTTGTACACTTTATTTATAATATTTACAATTTATACACTTTATTTATAATATTTACGATTTATACACTTTACTTGTAATACTTATAGATCATATATTTTACTTATAATACCTACGATTTATATATTATACTTATAATACCTATGGATTATACATTTATAATACTTATAATTTCTATGATTTTTGTACTTATAACACCTATAATATTTACGATTTATATATTATATTTATAATACTTGCAGTTTATATACCTATAATATTTATAATTTTTACGATTTTTATACTTATAACATTTTTAATATTTATGATTTATATATTTATAATACTTATAATACTTATAATTTATATATTTAAAATACTTATAATATTTATAATTCTTATATTTATAACACTTGTAATATTTATAATTTTTATAATTCTTACCCTTTTAACACCTGTAATATTTATAATTTATACACCTATAATACCTATAATTCTTACACTTATAATACCTATAATTCCTGTAATTTATACACTTATAACACTTGTAATATTTATAATTTGTATACTTATAATACTTATAACACTTATAATACCTGTAATACTTACAACTTATACACCTATAATACTTATAACATTTATAATATTTGCAATATTTATAATTTTTGCAATTCTTATATTTATAACACTTTTAATACTTATGATTTATATACTTATAATACTTATAACACTTGTAATACTTGTAATACTTATAATTTATACATTTATAATACTTATAATATCTGTAATACTTATAATATTTATAATTCGTACACTTATAATACCTACGATTTATATACCTATAATACCTAGGATTTATATACTTATAATATTTATAATTTTTACGATTCTTATATTTATATTATTTACGATTATTATTTTTTTATTGTTTATAATTTTTATAGCTATACCGCTTATAATTTTTACAGTTATACCGCTTAAAATTATTATAGCTATAATACTTATAATTTTTATACTTATAATTTCCTTTATTTTTAAATTTATATTAATTTTAATATATATAATTATATAATATTTATAATTATTACGCTTATAATATTTACAACTTTTTTATTTATAATACTTATAACTTTTACGTTTATAATACTTATAACTTTTACGTTTATAATACTTATAACTCCCGCGTTTATAATACTTATAACTTTTGCGTTTAAAATATCTACAACTCCCGCGTTTAAAATACCTGCAACTTCCGCGTTTATAATACTTATAACTTTTATATTTTAAAATACTTTAAAAAATAAAAAAAATACTTTTTTTTCTAGTAAAATTATTAAATATATTTAAATTTTATTTTAATATTTATTAAAATATTTAAAACTAAAAATATATAGCTTTATTTTAAAATATATATTTTAAAAAATTATAACTTAAAATATTAATATTAATATTTATTTAATTTTTATTAAATATTAACTATAAGTTTTAAAACTATAATATTTATTTTATTATTTTATATATTTAATTTAATAAACTTTAATATTATTTAAATAACTTTAAAGTAAATATTATTTAAAATAATAAGTTTATAACTAATAACCTAAAGCTTATTAATATTACTTCCGCTGACTTTACTTTTAACAATTCTGCCCCTGTTAACTTTACCCCTGCTAATTTTACCCCCGCTAGCTTTATATTAATTAATATTCCGCTAGTTAACCTTTTATTAGTTTTAATTATTCCTAGTTCTATTAATTTTATACCGGCCGGCTTTTTATTAATTAACCTTAAGCCCGCGCTAATTAGCTCTTTATTTACTTTTTTTAAAACTTTTAATCTTAAACGTTTTATTTTAAATTATTTTATTATTAATACTAATTATAAACGTTATTAAAATATAAATTTAATAATATAACTTAATTTAATTAAAAAATATAAAAAATAAAAATATTATAACTATAAAAATAATATATTATTAAATATATATTATTTATAAAACTAATTAAATAATTAAAGTAATAATAAAAATCTTGTTTATTTATTAACTACGTTATAATATATTTAAAAAATTATTACTATAATTAAAACTTATAATTTAAACAATTATTACGAAACTTTTATAATATTTATAATATAAATAACTTATAATATAATCTTTAGCTTATAAAAAAGCCGGCAGCTTAAACAGCTTTTTTAAAGCTTATAATTATTAAAATCATACTATATTTATAAACGTATTAATATAAAAACAAATAAACTTTTTATAATAATATATTTTTTAAATCAGCTTAGGTTATTTATTTAACAAACATAAATTATATATTATAGCTTAGTTTAAAAAACACTTTTATATAAATTAATTATGCTCTATTAATAATATTAATAATATAATAAATTTAAATAGCTTAAATTATCTTTTATAATTAAAACATAAACTATTAATTATAGCCTTAACTACTTTAAGCTATTAATAAATTTTTTAATAAAAAAAAAATATATATTTAATAAAAGCAAAAGCTAGCCAAACTATTTAAAAAATTATATTTATAGCTAGCTTAATATAAATTCTAATTAATAATCCTATATAAAATATAAAATACAACTATTTTAATATTTAATTAAAAAGTTTAACATTAATATTATTACTTTAATTAATATAAAATGCTTTAAAAAGTTATAAGTTTTTTTTTTTTTTTTTTCTTTAATAATTAACTTTATATTTATTCTATAAGTTTATTTTATTATTTTAATATTTTAACCTAATAAAAAATAAAAAACTTTAAGTTCTTTAAAAATATATACGTTTAACTATATTTATTAATCTAGCTAAAAATATATATAACGTTATTAATAATAAAATTATTTTATTATTTTTAAATAATAATATTATAATCTAACCTTTTAAAAAGCTTAAAATTAATAATACTAATATTAAAATTATTTTTATTAAAATAACTTCATTTAAATTAATACCTTTTTCTAGCTTAATTATATTATACTCTTTATTACCTTTATTATTAATACGTTTAACACTTCTTAAACCATTAACAATAAAGCTTAATTCACTAGAAATTATTTTAGCTATAATTAATAATAATAATATTAAATTTACCTCGTTATTTTTAATTTTTATTATTATATAAAACAAACTTTTATAAAAATTATACATTATAATTAATAATTATATATTTAACTTTTTAAACCTAGTTATAATATATAGCCGTACGGTCGGCCTTTATAATAATTAATCTTATAAGCTATTTATATATATTAATAATTAGCTATAAATAATCCATATAAATTTATAGCTATAATAGTTTTTATAGCTTTATTTATATAAATAAATTTAAATCTTTTAAAGCTTTTAATATAAAGCTTTAAAAAATTTTACATATTTATATAAAAACTTAATAAAAAACTTTAGCAGCCAAGTTTAATAAATTTTATAATTATTATAAATTTAGTTAACTTTTTTATATTTATACTAAATTTAATATAAAACAAACTATAAACTTTTTAAACAAGGTAAAATAATAATATAAATTATTATATATTAAAAAATATTAAATATATATAAAGATTATATAATCTTATTTATTTATTATTAATAAAAAAATAAAACGTAAAAGCTAAATATATAATCTTTATTTATAGCTTAAACCTAAACCTAAACCTAAACTTAAACTTAAACTTATTATATTACTTAAGCATTATTAGCTTTTTTTTATTTAATAATTATATTATAATTAATTATATAAATATAGTTTTAATAATATATTTAAATTAATATTATAATTATAATCATTAATAACTTTATATATAATATTTAATAATTAAAATCATATTAAAACCCTAATTAAAAGTTAAGCAATAGTACGTCCTTATAACACTTTTATTAATTATAAATAAATAATAAATAAGTTGCTTGTTTTATTAAATAATATATGCTAATTTTTTAGATTTTATTTTTATTAGCTTATTTTAATATTTAAAAAAATAATAATAATACTGCTATAAATATATTTTTTAATAATTATAATAATAAAAAGCTTAACAATAAAATAACTTTAATATTAAATTTTTTAAATACTTATAACAAAAAAAAAAAAAAAAAAAATAATAAATAAAAAAAAGCTGTTATAATTTTTAATAAAATATATTAACAGCTATAAAATAACGGTCGCCTTATACTTAAGCTACATATTTATTTATATTTATTAAACTAGCTTTAAAGCAAACTTTATAAAAAAGCCAGAATTATACGCGTTATATTTTACATCCTTAGGTATAACCTTATCTTTTATACTAAGGACTTTTATATGCGAACTTTTCAGGCCTAAGGCTATAATATTACCCCAAGTAGCCAATATATTTCTAATAAGCATATTAGTTTAACTAACGTTATAAAGCCAGGTAAATAAAAAATAAACTATAATAAACTAATAAACTTATATTTTATTAATAGCTTTATATATCTTTAATATTAAAGCTTTTTTTAGTTATTATACCTAGCTGCTATTATATACTACTAGATATTTAATAAAGCTTATTTTAATAAGCCTAACTTTTTCTTAACCCGGCCAACTACGTTCAGCTTAATAATAAAACCAAATCTTGTTATAATTTTTAATATTAATAATCCTTCCTTAAAGTTTAATCTATTTAATAAATAATCTTTTATTAAAATATATCTCGTATTAATTAATTCCCACAGCTTATTTATATTTTAAGCCTAATATAATATTAATAATTATATATAACTACTGCTTTAATTATTAAATTTTATAAAAAATATTAAATATATTAACTTTCTTTAGCTTATATAATTATTACAGTCTAACATATATATTAATTATAAATTATTAATATTAAACAGCCTTAAAACCAAGGTTATAATACTACTTTATAAAATCTTTTATATTTTTTTTAATAAATATAATAACGCTTTAATATATATAATACTTCTAGCTATATATAAATAAAATATTAAAAATTTTTATTTAAACAATATAAAGTTTGCTTAATTATATATAAATATTATTTACTTAATAATTATAAATTTAAGCTTTAATTAAGCGCCCTAAGTCTTTCTAACTTTTAATATATATTTAAAGCATATAAAAGCTATAAATATAAAAATTAATACTTAGTACAACAACTATATACTTCTAATAATTATTATAATTAATAATTAAACGTTTTTAAAAATAAAAAAAAAACTAGCTATTAAGTAACAAAAATCCAAGCATTTAAATCTAAACCAAGCTTTTTTTTTTTTAAACAAAAAAAACACAAAGCTTTAATATAAATCCTGCCGAATAATTATTAAAGCTTTATTATTTTATTAAAATAAAACGCCTATATAATAAACAAATAATCCACAGCACTAAAAAATCCAGTTTTTAAACTTAATAATATAATAATAAACTAGTTTTAAAAACAACCTTTTATTAATCCACTATTATTATATTTATAATATAATGCGGTTTTTATACAGCAACTATAATAAGGCAGTTATAAGTTTTAATAACATAAAGGATTAAAATATTTAAAACGATCAGACTATATATTTATATATATAGCCTTTTTTAAAATCAGGTTTTTATATTAAATATCCATTGCTTAAGCTATATAATATAACTACTTTAACCTTAAAGCCTAGCTGCAGCTACCCTTTATATGCTGCTAAAATCTGCTATATTTAGACCTACTTTACTTAAAAAATATTTTATAGCTTTAAAAGCATGTACCCTTAGCAGAATAACAAGCTTTTATTTTTAAAATACCTAAAAGCATCCTTTAAATATTTATATACCCAGACTTCTTTTTTATTTAAAGTTAAACTAATAAATTATAAAAGCTTAAATAACATATTCTACTAAAAAATACTTTTATTTTTTTAATATGCTCTTATTTTAATTTAACTATAACGATTTAAAATTAAAATTTATAAAACGTTTTATTAATAATTTTTAAAAATTAAAAAAAATTAAGACAAACTTTTAAATAAAGTTCCTTAAAATAATAACCCATAAAATAACAACTAATAAAACATTAAAATCTTTACACAAAGCTTTTTTATTATTTAATCTAATATTTTTTAATAATTTATTTATTAAACCTTAAACAAAAGGCTAATAACGCTTAATATTATTTACATTTATTATTATATATGCTCTTACAGCTATTATACTATTATATTATATGCTTTTTTATAAATCTAGGTTTAAAACCTTATCGTTTTACTCCTAGTTAAAAAACAATATATTTTTAACTATTTTTATTAAAAAATAATACAAACAGAAAATAATACGTAAAAGTTTAGCTTTTATTTTTTAAACTTTAAATACTGGTTTGGATTTAAATATATATACCTAATTATTATTAACTAAACTAACTTTAAAATTATTTTTTATTTTATTACTAATTTCTTTTTGCTTGGTTTTAATATTTAAAAACGTTTTATAAACTATTATTTTATAAATAATAACAATTATTTTCACTAGATAAACAATCTTATCCAGCTGCTTAAAAGCTTTATAGCTTTTTATAACAACAAGCCTATTATAAATCTTATTTCGGCCAAAAAAATACTCAAAATTAATACAAATAGCAAACTAACGGAGCTTAAGTTTAACAACGCCCTTAAAACTCTTATTTTATTTATTTTTACTTATATTATATAAATATAAAAAATAATAATAACAAATCTAATTTTTTGCGCTATTCTTTAAACTAAAAATAACTTTTATACTAATAATTTTTAATTAATTATTAATAAAAATAAAATTACTTTTAACTAAAAAAAGTTCTAAAAGCTTATTAAGTTTAATTATATTTAAATTAATTTATTTCGCTTGCTTAACATTAAATTTAATTAATTAAAACTACTAAAATTTTACTTTATAACTTTATTAATATAATAGTTTATAATCCTTATTTAATAGATTTATAATCATATTATTAACTTAAAACATAATAATTTTTTTTAACAAAATAATAAAATAAAAAACTACTTTTTTTTTTAGCTTTATAACATATTTAAAAACAAATTAAATACTTTATAAAAATAACGCACAATACTTAACCTATATTTTAAAAACTAATTCTTTAACTAGTTTTAATTATTTTATAACATTCTTCTTTAACTAAACTATAAACAAAAAATACTTGTTAATATAACAAAAACTATTAAAAAAACTATATTATAATATATTATATTATTTATCAAGCGGGATAAATCTAAGTAAATAAGGTTTACTATTAAAAAAAATATTATAATTTTTCTTAAGCTTTAAACGCTACTAATAATCCTTAACTATAAAAATATACTATTTTATATTAAAAAAATTAAAAACAAAAAATTATTTTTATAATATTTATCGTTATTATAAATTATTCTTAATAATAAAAATATAAAAAACACTTAACTAAAACTTTATATAACCTTACTAAAAATATAACTTATTATAAATATTAACAAAGCTATAGCATTAATAAAAACTCATGCTTTTTTTTAAAGTTTACGTTATCTTTTTATTTATATTTTTTTTTAAAACTTATACTCTTTCTTAAAGCTTATGCCATTTTTTAAAGCCCACGCTATCTTTTAAAGCCCACGCTTTTTTTTAAAATTTACGCCATTTTTTTATTTATACTTTCTTTTAAAGCTTACGCTTTTTTTTAAAACTTATGCTCTTTTTTAAAGCTTATACTATCTTTTAAAACTTACATTATCTTTTAAAGCTTACGTTATTTTTTAAAGCTTATATTATTTCTTAAAGCTTACGTTTTTTTTTAAAGCCCATGCTTTTTTTTAAAGCTTACGCTATTTTTTTATTTATACTCTCTTTTAAAGCCTACGCTTTTTCTTAAAGCCTATGCTTTTTTTTAAAGCTTACACTTTTTCTTAAAGCTTATGCTCTTTTTTAAAGCTTACGCTTTTTTTTAAAGCTTACGCTTTTTTTCAAAGCCTACGTTATCTTTTTACTTATACTCTTTTTTAAAGCTTACGCTCTTTTTTAAAGCCCACGTTATTTTTTAAAACTTATATTTTTTATAAAACTTATATTTCTCTTTTTAAATCTTTAAAAAAAAATATATTAAAACTAGTCTTATATTATTAATTATTTTAACTAGTTATTTTAAAAATAGTTTAACCATTTATTTAAATAACATTTTTAAGTTTTAATTATAAAAATAATAATAAAAACATAAAAATAAATATAATTAACTTTTTTAATAATATATATTAATATTAAATTTCTAATTTTAAATTATAAAATAAAAATAGTTTTTATTACTTGCTTAAATAACATATAAAATATTATTTAATAATTTAAAAATATAACCAATTAATATTAATTAGGTATTAATTATTATTATATAAAATAATATAAAGTTTTTTTTAAAACTTTTATATATAATAATTAAACAGGTATTAAAGTTATAAATATAATAAAATAACCTAGCATTTACTATAAGGGAAGCTTTATACATTATCTATTATAAACTAGCCTTATCCTCCTCCTGCTAATTTATTAAAAAATATATTATAATTATATAACTAAAATTAATTTATTTTATTTTATGGATAATTTTACTACATGCCTAAATAGCTCTTAGTTTTAAAAGTTTTACGTTAAATATCAAAATTTATATTAATTTTATTTACCTCCTTATAATATATTAAAAATTATATTATAATATAATAAATAAAATTAGCTTACCTTATTATATAGGCAGTTTTACTACTTGCTTAAATAGCTTTTAAAAGTTTTTTATTATAACTAGTATTAAAAAGTTTTATACTTTTAACGCTTGCTCTAACTAAGATAATCTTAGTTATAATTTTATTATTTATTTAAATAGCTTTTTAAAATATATTTAAATTATTAACCAAAGTTTTTTAATAATTATATTATAAAACAAAAAATAAACTCGTAAATAAAAATCCGCTAAATATTTTAAAAAAAAAAAAATTATTATTTAAAAAACTAATTAATATATTAAACGCTTTAAAACCTTTTATTTATTTTTTTATAATTTATTAAAAACTATATTATAATATAATAATTAAAATTAACTTATTTTATTATATAAGTAGTTTTATTATATGCTTAAATAGCTTTTAGTTTTAAAAGTTTTATATTAAATATTAAAATTTATGTTAGTTTTATTATTTTCTTATTAATTTATTAAAAAATATACTATAATTATATAATTAAAATTAGCTTATTTTATTTCTTAGGTAGTTTTACTATTTATTTAAATAATTTCTAAAGGTTTTTTATTATAGCTAATATTAAAAGGTTTTATATTTTTAACGTTTATAAAAATAATTTTAGTTATAATTTTATTACTTGCCTAAATAGCTTTTAAAGGTTTTTTATTATAACTAATATTAAAAAGTTCTACACCTTTAATATTTATTTTAATAAAAATAATCTTAATTATAGTTTTATTATATATTTAAATAGCTTTTAATTTTAAAAGTTTTATATTAAATATTAAAATCTATGTTAATTTTATTATTTTTTTATTAATTTATTAAAAAATATATTATAATTATATAATTAAAATTAATTTATTTTATTTTTTAAATAGTTTTACTATTTGTTTAAGTAGTTTTTAAAAGCTTTTTATTATAACTAATATTAAAAGGTTTTATACCTTTAGCGCTTATAAAAATAATTTTAATTATAGTTTTATTATATATTTAAGTAGCTTTAAATAATTAATAATAAATTTAACATTAAAACTATTAATTTTTTTAATGGTTGTTTTTTTTATTTAAACATTATAAAACTTTTTAATTAAGCCTATTAAGGTAAAAGTTAAGTTATGTTTTTTTTTTTTTTTTAAAGTTTTTTAAGCTATTAAAGTTAGCCTTTTTTTTTTTAAAACTATTTAAAATTTTTATAATTAAAAATAAATTTTACTTTTAAGCTTTTTTATTTTTTATAAATTTTTAAATATTTTATTTTTATTTTTATAACTTTAATTTTTATTATATAAATTATTTAAAAATATATTTAAAAATTATTAAATATAATATAAATATACGCGTGCTACAAATTAATAGGTTTATAACCAGGGTAAAAAGCAAACAAACGTAAACTTATTAATTTTTTACCATAGTTATAAACCTATTAATTTATAACACATGTACGTTTATATTTAGTTTAATAACCTTTTAATAAACTTTATCTTTTTTTTATTAAATAATTTAACTATATGCTTAAATAGCTTTTTAGCTTTATTTATTATATTAATAATATATTTTATAATATTAACTTTATAAATAATATTTAAACATATAAAATTTTTAAAATAATTATAATATATAATTATATTTATATATTAATAATAATTAATTATTATTAATTTATATAAGTTTATAGTTATTATAGTTTTTATAAAAAGTAATTTAATTATATACTTAAATATATATTAAAATATAAATTTTTAAACATATTTAACTTGTTTTTTTATAACGGCTAATAACTTTTATTAAAATAATAAACTAAAGCTAAACCTTTATAATTAATATAATAAAATATATTAACCAAGCTAAAAAGGCTTATTATTATTATATAAAATCTATTTTAAATTTTATAAAAGTATACTTATAAAGCTTAATAAAAAAAATCTATATAATAATAATTATTATATAATTAATTATATATATTTTTTACTATATAATATTTTATATTTATAAAACTAATTATATAATAATTAAAAAAATAAGAAATACGCTTAATAATTAATATATGTTTTAAATTAATATTATAAATAATACCCCTAAAAAGGTTAATATTTATAAAACTTAAACAGTAATAAATATGTTAAAGTTCGCCTATAAAAAAATAAACAAGCCTAACAGATGTTTTATAAATAAAAAACTAAAAAAAACCTAAATGCTATAATAAAAACATATATAAAAGCTTAAAATAAACTTAAAACGTTTTTATAGCTAAAACCTTAAGGATTATAAGCTTAAAAACTTATTAAGTATTATTAAGCTATTATTAGCAAATTCCTATAATATAGGCCCTGCTGCTATAATTTTATATAAATATATTTCTATTTTTATAAGTTATAATTAAATTTATTTATATTTTTTTAATAAAAAACGCCAAATAGTACCTTATATATTTTTATTTATTTAAATATTAGATTATTATTAATCTTTATTAATTAATATTATTAAAACGTTATAAAATTTTTTAAAAAATTAAAAGCGTTATTATTATATAATTAAAACTTATAATAAAAAAAAGTTAAGCTTACGCCTTACTATACCCTGGATTTAAACTAAGAATCTTTAACTTGGAAAATTAATAAACTAGCTAATACTCTTATATAATTAATAGTTATTTAATCTTTTATTTTTATTTTTAAAAATGGTATTTTATATTTTATATTTTTTTAAGAGGTTATTAATATGTTATTAATACTTATTATTATTATTTATATTTAACGTTATAACATAAAAAAAAATAATTAAAAGTTACCCCTTTTAGTTTATATTTTAATTATATTATAATACCTTTAAAAATTAACTTATAAATAGCTTTTAAATATAAGTAAAAAAGGCTTATATTAACCAAACTTGCCTTTAACGTTAATTAAGCTAAAGGAAACAAGCCAGTATATATATATAATAATTTTAAAAATTAATTTTTTTTTTCTAAATTATAAGGCTAAAAAGTATAACTATAATAAATTTAAAATAAAATATTAAAGTAATAATTATAACTATAAAGTAATAATAGCTTTAATAGTATTTATAGCTTTAATAATAATTACTAAAATAATTAATCACAATATAATAATAATAGCTTTAATAGCTTTAGTAATATTAGTAGCAGTTATAATATAATAATAATAACCTTAATAACTTTAATAACATAAGTAATAATTATTAAAATAACTAATTATAATATAATAATAATAACCTCAGTAGTTTTAATAACATAAGTAATAGTTATTAAAATAATTAATTATAATATAATAGCAATAGCCTTAATAACTTTAATAATATAAATAATAGTTATTAAAATAACTAATTATAATATAATAATAATAACTTTAATAGTATTAATAATATTAATAATAATTATTAAAATAATTAATTATAATATAATAATAATAACCTTAATAACTTTAATAATATTAATAATAATTATTAAAATAATTAATTATAATATAATAATAATAACTTTAATAGCTTTAATAATATAAGTAATAATTATTAAAATAATTAATTATAATATAATAATAATAACCTTAATAGTTTTAATAATATTAATAATAATTATTAAAATAACTAATTATAATATAATAATAATAACTTTAATAGTTTTAATAATATAAATAATAATTATTAAAATAATTAATTATAATATAATAATAATAATTTTAATAGTTTTAATAACTTTAATAATAGTTATTAAAATAATTAATTATAATATAATAATAATAACCTTAATAGTTTTAATAAATTAAAACATTTAGTAATAATAAATTATTAAAGTAATAAACTTAATTAATAAGCTTAAATATTTAATAATATTAAATTATTATTATAATAATAATAATTTTAATTTAATAAAACTTTAATATTATTTAAAAGCTTAATAAAAATAAATACGTGCTAAATATATTAAACTTATTAAACAAAACCAGGGCAAGTAACAAAGCCTACTATATAAAGCCTAAACACCATTTTATTTTAAAGTAGGCCCTTAGAAAAAAATAAGCAAATACAGCTTTTTTATATACCTACTAACCTTAGTTAAATTTTTAATACGGGTTAAAAGTTTATTAAATAATTAAATAATTTTTAAAAAATAATTTATATATAAAATTATTTATAAATAATATTTTTTATAAATATTAAAAACTTTAAAGATTTATATTTCGTAATTATTTTAAATAATATTTATTAACTACTTATTAACTTATGTTATAAACCTATTAATTTATACCTGCTACACCTTACGCTACCCTTAATACCCATTATATTTTAAAAATCACCTATTACTTAAATTCTATTTAAGGCTTTTATTTATAAAGTTTAATATTTTAAAAAAAGTTCTAGTTTAAATTAGAAAAATTAATTTTAAACTTTTAATAATTTAATAAATTTTTATTATAAACTAATATAACTAGGCTTATTTTATATAAAATAAAAAAAACTATTAAATAATCTTAATTATATTATAGTAACATTATTTTTTATAAAATTATCAGGGTTATAAATAAATATATATTAAGGTAATATTATTTAAAATGGTTATATAACTAGCCCCCCTTCCTAACCTTATATATCCCCGCCCTGGTCTATAAGGTAGAGGCCTTTATACTTAGCTTAGTATTTATTTTACCCCATAACTTTATTTAGTAAATTTTTTAATAAACATAAATTTAATACATTTAATAACTTGTTTATATTATATATAATATTATTTAAAAAAAACTATTTTTTATATATAATTTTTTTATAATTTTATATATAAATATTAATATTAATTAAATTTTAAAATAAAAAAAAATTAATAAAATAAATAAAAATTTTAAAAAAAAACCTTTTTAAAATAAAATATATTTTTATTAATAAATTTATATATTATTTTTAATTTATATATTATAAAAACATATTATTATATAATATAAGTAAACTTAAAGGTTAAGTTTTTAACATATAATTAATAAAAAAAAAAATTATAAAAAATAAATAATCTTTATAATAAAATGTTTAACTAATATTTAATATAAATATAATAAAATATAAGATTATTAAATTTTAAAACAGTTTTTATAACTTATATTAATTAAAAAAATAATATAATATAAAATAAATAAACTTTAAAGTAATATATTTTATATTATATATAGCTGTTAGATTTTTTTTTTTTAAGATTAAGGTTATTTAGAGGATTTTTTAGCTTTTATAATAAAGCTTAAAAAGTTTTAAAATATAACTACTAAAATAAGTAAGCTCTAGGGTAATATTTTTTATATTATATATAACCGTTGGATTTTTTTTTTTTAAGATTAAAGCTATTTAAGGAGTTTTTTGGCTTTTATAATAAAGCTTAAGGGGCTTAATAATATAATCACTAGGGTAAATAATTTTAAAATAATATTTTTTATATTATATATAGTTGTTAGATTTTTTTTTTTTAAAATTAAAGTTATTTAAAAGATTTTTTAATTTTTATAATAAAGCTTAAAGGGCTTTAAAATATAACTATTAAAATAGGTAAGCTTTAAAGTAATATTTTTTATATTATATATAACCGTTAGATTTTTTTTTTTTAAAATTAAAATTATTTAAAGGTTTTTTCGGCTTTTATAATGAAACCTAGGAGGCTTTAAAAAATAATTATTAAAATAAATAACTTTAAGGTAATATTTCTTATATTATATATAATTGTTAAATTTTGGTTTTTTAAGATTAAGGTTATTTAAAAGATTTTTCAGCTTTTATAATAAAGCTTAAAAAGCTTTAAAATATAACTATTAAAGTAGGTAAGCTTTAGGGTAATATTTTTCATATTATATATAACCGTTGGATTTTTTTTTTTTAAAATTAAAGCTATTTAAGGAGTTTTTCGGCCTTTATAATAAAGTTTAAAAAGCTTAATAATATAATTACCAAGGTAAATAACTCTAGGGTAATATTTCTTATATTATATATAGCCGTTAAATTTTTTTTTTTTAAAATTAAGGCTATTTAAAGGTTTTTTAACCTTTTAATTTTAATTTTATAAGGCTTAAGAATATAATATATTATAAGTTTTTTTTTAAAGTATTATATATAGCCGTTAAATTTTTTTTTTTTAAGATTAAAAATATTTAAAAGATTCTTTGCCCTTTATAATAAAATTTAAAAAGCTTAATAATATAATTATTAAAGTAGGTTAACTTTAAGGTAATATTTCTTATCTTATATATAGCCGTTAAATTTTAGTTTTTCTTTTTAAATATTATTTAAAAGTTATTTAACCCCCTAGTTTTTAATTTATAAAGCTTAAGAATATAATATATTATAATTTTATTTTTAAGGCATTATATATAGCCGTTAGATTTTTTTTTTTTAAGATTAAAGTTATTTAAAGGTTTTTTTAACTTTTATAATAAAGCTTAGCAGGCTTTAAAATATTACTATTAAAGTAAGTAAACTTTAGGGTAATATTTCTTATATTATATATAGCTGTTAAATTTTAATTTTTTAAGATTAAAGCTATTTAAAAAGTTTTTCAGCTTTTATAATAAAACTTAAAAGGTTTTAAAATATAATCATTAAGGTAAGTAAACTTTAAGGTAATATTTTTTATATTATATATAGCTGTTAAATTTTAGTTTTTTAGGATTAAGGTTATTTAAAGGTTTTTTCAGCTTTTATAATAAAACCTAAAGGGCTTAAAAAGGTGACTACTAGGGTAGGTAACTTTAAAATAATATTTTTTATATTATATATAGCTGTTAGATTTTGGTTTTTTAAGATTAAAACTATCTAGGGGATTTTTCAGCTTTTATAATAAAGCTTAAAAAGCTTTAAAATATAACCACTAGAGTAGGTAAGCTTTAGGGTAATATTTCTTATCTTATATATAGCCGTTAAATTTTTTTTTTTTAGGATTAAAATTATTTAAGAAGTTTTTCAGCCTTTATAATAAAGCTTAAAGGGCTTTAAAATATTACTACTAAAGTAGGTAAACTCCAGGGTAATATTTCTTATATTATATATAGCTGTTAAATTTTGGTTTTTTTTAACTAAGGATATTTAAGTGGTTTTTTACTTTTTAGCTTATATTATACAAGGCTTAAAAATATAATACATTATAACTTTATTTTTAAAACATTATATATAACTATAAAATTTTTTTTTTTTTTAAATTAGGGCTATCTAGGGGTTTTTTTAGTTTTTATAATAAAACTTAAAAAGCTTAAGAATATAACTACTAAGGTAAGTAAACTCCAGAGTAATATTTTTTATTTTATATATAACCGTTAAATTTTAGTTTTTTAGGATTAAGGCTATTTAAAAAGTTTTTTAGCTTTTATAATAAAACTTAAAAAGCTTTAAAATATAATTATCAAGGTAAATAAACTTTAGGGTAATATTTCTTATATTATATATAGTTATTAGATTTTAATTTTTCAGGATTAAAACTATTTAAAAAGTTTTTCGGCTTTTATAATAAAATCTAAAAAGCTTAATAATATGATTATTAAAATAAGTAAACTTTAAAGTAATATTTCTCATCTTATATATAACCGTTAAATTTTAGTTTTTCAGGATTAAAGCTATTTAAGGATTTTTTCAGCCTTTATAATAAAATCTAAAAGGCTTAATAATATAATTACCAAAGTAAATAAGCTTTAAAGTAATATTTCTTATTTTATATATAGCTATTAAATTTTAGTTTTTCAGGATTAAAGCTATCTAAAAAGTTTTTTAGCCTTTATAATAAGACTAAAAAAGATTTAAAATATATTTATTAAAGTAAGTAAACTTTAAAGTAATATTTCTTATAATATATATAACCGTTAGATTTTTTTTTTTTAAGATTAAGGTTATTTAAAAAGTTTTTAGCCTTTTAATCTTAATTTTACAAGGTTTAAAAATATAATACATTATAAGTTTATTCTTAAAGTATTATATATAGCTATGAATTTTTTTTTTTTTTTAAATTAAAGCTATTTAAGGGTTTTTTTAGTCCTTATAATAAAACTTAAAAGGCTTAAGAATATAACTATTAAGGTAGGTAAACTTTAAAGTAATATTTCTTATATTATATATAGCCGTTAAATTTTGGTTTTTTAGGATTAAAGCTATTTAAAAGATTTTTTAGCCCTTTAATTTTAATTTTATTAGGTTTAAAAATATAATACATTATAAGCTTTTTCTTAAAATATTATATATAGCTGTTAGATTTTTTTTTTTTAAGATTAAAAATATTTAAAAGATTTTTCGGCCTTTAAAGTAAAACTTAAAAAGCTTAAAAGTATAATTACTAAGGTAAATAAGCTTTAGGGTAATATTTCTCATAATATATATAGCCGTTAAATTTTAGTTTTTTAAAATTAAAGCTATTTAAAAGTTTTTTAGCCTTTTAATTTTAATTTTATAAAGTTTAAAAATGTGATACATTATAAGTTTATTTTTAAGGCATTATATATAGCTGTGAATTTTTTTTTTTTTAAATTAAAGTTATTTAAAGGTTCTTTCAACTTTTATATTAAAACTTAAAAGGCTTAAGACTATAATTATTAAAGTAGGTAACTTAAGGGTATTATTTCTTATATTATATATAGTTGTTAGATTTTTTTTTTTTAGGATTAAGGTTATTTAAAGGTTTTTTAACCTTTTAATATAAAGTTTATAAGGCTTAAAAATATGATGCATTATAACTTTATTTTTAAGGCATTATATATAGCCGTGAATTTTTTTTTTTTTTGGATTAAGGTTATCTAGGGGTTTTTTCGGCCCTTATATTAAAACTTAAGGGGTTTTAAACTATGATTACCAGGGTAGGTAACTCTAGGGTAATATTTTTCTTATTATATATAGCTGTTAAATTTTGGTTTTTTAGGATTAAGGTTATTTAAAGGTTTTTTCAGCCTTTATAATGAAGCTTAGCAGGCTTAAAAAAGTGACCACTAAGGTAGATAAACTCCAGGGTAGTACTTTTGAATTTATATATCGTAGTTAAATTTCCTTTTTTTTTGTTAAGGCTGTTTAATATATTTTTAACTTTTTATAATAATATTTATAATGCTTAAAAATATAACTATTAATAATATATTATTTTTAATGTAGTATTTTTTAAAATATATATAAATGTTTTATTTTTTAATAATTTAAATATTTAATTTTTATTTATATTTTTTACTTGTTTTATAATATAATTTATAAATTTTATTTATATTATTTAAATTTTATATACCTTTATATATTAAATAATATGTAATAAATTATAAAATAAAAAATTAAATAAAAATAATAAGTACAAGATGTTTAAGTTATTAAAGTCTTTTTTTTTAAATTAAAATATAAAACTTGCTACTATTAAAATCAGAGTACTATTAAATTAAATAATTAAATATAACGTTTTATAAATATTTTATTTTATAATACGAAGTAATAACGCATTTTTTTATATTTATATTTTATGTTTAATAATTTATTAATATATTAATTTTTAATATTTATTTATTAATTTATTATTTATATCTTTAAATTTATATATATTAATATAGATGGCGAATTATTAATACAAATAATAACCGCATATAAAGGTTATATTATATAGCTATATATATATATTTATATATATTTATATATATTTTTTATAATAGGTTATTAACGCTATAGTAGCTTTTATATATGGCCTGGCTTATATATATGCATTTTATATTAAAGATTAATTAAACTTTTAGCTTTGCTTATTTTTATTTTATAATTAATATTTTAATAAATATTAATATTTATATATAGATTTTTGCTATATAATATTCTTTTTAATAAAGATCTAATATTATTATTTATTATAAAGGCCAAGCTTTATAATTGTTGCAAATATAATATAAAAGTGCTAAATTTTAAGGAATTTTTTTTAAATTTATATTTAGTAGGAAAATATTCTTATATAGGGTAGGTTAGCTTCAGGGTAATATTTCTTAATTTATATATAGCTGTTAAATTTTTTTTTTTTAGGATTAAAGATATTTAAAGGATTTTTTACCCTTTATAGTGAAATTTAAAAGGTTTAATAGTATGATTACTAAAGTAGGTTAGCTTTAAGGTAATATTTTTTATATTATATATAGCCGTTAGATTTTTTTTTTCGGAATTAAAGCTATTTAAAGGTTTTTTTGGCTTTTATAATAAAACTTAAAAGGCTTAAAACTATAATTACTAGGGTAGGTAACTCTAAGGTAATATTTTTCTTATTATATATAGCTATTAGATTTTGGTTTTTTGGGATTAAGGCTATTTAAGGGTTTTTTAGCCCTTTAATTTTAATTTTATAAGGCTTAAAAATATGATATATTATAAGTTTATTTCTAGGGCATTATATATAGCTATGAATTTTTTTTTTTTTTTGGATTAAGGTTATTTAAGGGATTCTTTATTTTTTATAATAAAATTTAAAAAGTTTAATAGTATGATTATTAAGGTAGGTAAGCTTTAGGGTAATATTTCTTATTTTATATATAGCTGTTAAATTTTAATTTTTTAAGATTAAGGTTATTTAGGGAGCTTTTTGGCTTTTATAATAAAATCCGGAGGGCTTAAGACTATGATTACTAAGGTAGGTAACTTTAGGGTAATATTTTTTATAATATATATAGCTGTTAGATTTTTTTTTTTTTTAAGTAGGGTTATTTAAAGGTTATTAGGCCCCTTAATATTAATTTTATAAAGCTTAAAAATATAATGTATTATAAGTTTATATTTACGGGATTATATATAGCTGTAAACTTTTTTTTTTTTTTAGATTAAGGTTATTTAAGGGTTTTTTTAACTTTTATAATAAAGCTTAATAGGCTTAATAGTATGATTACTAGGGTAGGTGAGCTTTAGGGTAATATTTCTTATTTTATATATAGCTGTTAAATTTTGGTTTTTTGGGATTAAGGTTATTTAGGAAGTTTTTCGGCCTTTATAGTATGATTTAAAGGGCTTAAAAGTATAATAACCAAGGTAAGTAAGCTTTAGGGTAATATTTTTTATATTATATATAGCCGTTAAATTTTTTTTTTTTAGGATTAAAGCTATTTATAGGCCTTATAATTAAAAAAATTAATAATTTTTTATATAATATAAGCCTTGGTAGTATAATTAATAATATATAAGGTATTTAAGCTTTAAAGCTTCTGGTTTAAATTTAGGTTAGGGCAATCTATTTTTTAGTGTTTAAATAAAAATTTAAATATAAAGAAGTGGACGTTTTTTTTTAATTATATTTTAATAATTGTTGGTAATTATGTTTTTATTTTTTAAAAATAATTTATTATATAAGCTTTTTTAAGTAGGTTTATTAAATAAATATGTGTTTATATAAAAGATTTATTTATTTTTATTTTGGCTTTTTTAATAATATTTTAACGTAAAATAAATTATAATATTAAAAAATAAGTTTTTATTTAAGTTATATTTTTTAATATATATTTAAGTAATAAACTTTATATAATTTATTAGATTATAGCTTAAATAGTTTTATTTAAAGTGATGTTTAAGTAGTAGAAGTAAATAAAATTAAATAATAGTATTATTTTAAAGTCTTTATAACAAAATAAATATTATTCGAAGTAATAATTTATTAAGCTTTAAAAAGTTAATTTCTTAAAATAATATTTTAGTTTATTAATAAATCTATATAAAATTATTAACTTTTAATAATATTAAAGATAATTTTATGTAAGTATAAGAACTTAATTTTTTAAAAATAAAACTATATATAATAAAAATGATCTTATTATTTAAAATAATTATATTTTTTTTTATGTATTTTAAATGTACGCTTAATTATAAAAAAAAATTAAAGTAATATAATAAATTTTATTAAAATATAAATATTAAAAGTTTTTTATATATAATATGTTATATAATTAAAAGTATAAACGATATTTTTAAAAAATTTATATGTTTTTTTTAATTATTTAAGTTTTAATTAATAATATATTTATTAAAAAAAAAAAAAACACTAGGTCAAGTTTTTAGAAATTATAGTAGCTATTAAAAATTAACTAGTAAACTAGAGAGATTTATTAAAAGCTTCCTGAGCAATAAAACTTCGTTCTGGAGCTCTTGGTTTTTTAAGCTAATCGTAGTAAATTACTTGTATATATTTTTAAAAATAAATTAAGCTTGTATACTAGCTTTACATATTTATTTTAATTTACTGTATAGTTTTTTCGTTAAAATATTTTATAAAGCTTTTTATATTTATTATAATAAAATTAATTTTAAATATTAAACTTTTAATAAAATAATAAATAATATATATTAAAATATTTTGTTTTTAATTATATTATTTTTTATAAATGTATAGTTATTTATAAATAAATAATATTATATTAAGTATAACGTGTATAAAAACTATATAAATTAACTTTTTAATAAACTTATATTATATATTTATAAATAATAATTTTTTAAATTTATAATTATATTTTAAAGTTATTAATATATATTAATATAATTAAAATAATATTATTTAATATTTAATATTTTTATGATTATTTTATTAAATTAATAAAAACTCTAACAAGGTTAATAATATAGTTATTACTCCGCGGTATAAAATGGCCACTTATTATCGCCCGTCTTACTTAGCACGTAAAACAGCTAAGTAGATTATATTAATTTTATAGATTTAATTAGTTTCCTTTTTTTTTTTTTTTTAATTAAGCTGTTATTACTTTATTAAAATATTCTTTAAGTAAAACTAATAAAAGCTAGCAAATTAAATAATTAAAAATAATATTTAATAAATATTATATTATATATTTTAATATATTATTATATTTAGTTATATTTTTATTTATTTATTAATAATAAATTAAATTAATTAAAATATAAACTTAAAATTATTATTAATAATTTAATATTTTATAATATAACTTAAATAAGGTAAAATAATTAAAAAATGTTACTTTATATATATTATTTTTGTGTTACTTTAGGGTAGCATGGCTGGCAAGTCCTACTTTATATATAATATTTTTATTTTTATTTTAAGGTAGCATAACTAAAAGGTATTATTTTATATATATTATATTAATATAAAATATAAGTTATAATATATAATATTTTTATATATTTTATTAAGGTTTATATTAATAATAATTTTTAAAGTTAAAGTTGTAGCTAAGGTGGGTAGAATTTTATTTAAATATAATAATATAAATCCTTATAGCTATTTATAATTATTTTTAAATATTAATAATTAATAAATATTTAACTATTATTTTTTTTTTATTTATGTTATTAATTTTTTTTATAATTTTAGCTTTATTTTTAGTTAAATTTATAATTATTATTATTAGTATTTTTTAAATAACTTAAAATACCTGCCTAAAAAAATAAAACAAACTTTTTTTACTTTAATGCATTTTTATTAAAGCTTTAATAACTTATTTAAAAAAAACCAGTATTAATATTAATAAAAAATTTTATTTTATTTAAGTATAGCTAGCAGGTACTACTTTATATATAATATTTTTATTTTACTTTAAGGTAATATAACCAGGAGGTGCTACTTTATATATAATATTTTTATTTTTACCCTAGGGTAGCATAACCAGGAGGTATTACTTTATATATAATATTTTTATTTTTACTCCAAGGTAACGTAGCCAGGAGGTATTACTTTATATATAATATTTTAATTATTATAAGCATAAAATCTACTAATTTTTTATACTTATAAAAGTTAATAATTATTTAAAGAATTATTTTTATTTTAAAGCTGGTAAGTATTACTTTATATATAATATTTTTATATTATTTTAAAGTAATATAGCTAAAAAGTGCTACTTTATATATAATATTTTTATTTTTATTTTAAAATAACGTAGCTAGGAGGTGTTACTTTATATATAATATTTTAATTATTATAAACATAAAATCTATTAATTTCTTATGCTTGCAAAAATTAATAATTGTTTAAAAAATTATTCTTATTTTAAGGCTGGCAAGTGCTACTTTATATATAATATTTTTATATTACTTTAAAGTAGCGTAGCTAGCAGGTATTACTTTATACATAATATTTTTATTTTTATTCTAAAGTAGCATAACTAGGAAATATTACTTTATATATAATATTTTAATTATTATAAATATAAAATCTGCTAATTTCTTATGTTTATAAAAGTTAATAATTATTTAAAAAATTATTTTTATTTTAAGGCTAATAAATGCTACCTTATATATAATATTTTTATATTATTCCAAGGTAACGTAGCTAAAAAGTATTACTTTATATATAATATTTTTATTTTTATTCCAGGGTAGTATAACTAAAAAATATTACCTTATATATAATATTTTTATATTTATTCCAAGGTAATATAATTAATAAGTATTAACTTTTTTATTAATATAAACATAATAATATATTTTTTTATATATATTTAATATAAAAAAATTTAAAATAATTAAAAAAATTTAATTTTAATATATTATATATTAATATAATTAATATTTTTAATTAACATATTTTTTTTTACATATAAACAATTTTTAAAATCTAAATAAAAATAAAAAAAAATTAAACCAATTATTTTAATAAATATATAAACGTAATAATATTACTTTTAAAAACTTTATAAAAAAAAACAATAACATAATATTTATATATATAAAATATTTTAAAAATATTTTAATAATTAAATAATTTAACCATCTTATAACCATTTAACAATATATATTAAATTTATTTATATATAAAGTTAATAACTTTATATATATTACTTATATAACAAAATAAAATATACAATATAATCCATTAAAAAATAAAAAATTCAAATCTATTTTTTTTTAATTTTAAACCAGTTATATAGATCATATTTTATAAAAAATATAATTTACAGGCATTATTTAGCTTATTTTTTAATATTTCTACAACTAATTATTTAAAAAGTTAAAAAAAATTAAATATAAATTCCATTAATAATTATAAATTTATTTATATCTTGTTTTTATTTATATAATTAAAGATTATAAAAATACGGGTAATATTATTAGATATATTATATAATATAAAGTTTTAACGTAAATATGCCAGGCCTAAATAACGAACTTACTTTTAAAATATAATCTATAATAATAAGATTAATAAATATATTTTATACTTATTAATATATATAAAACATTAATATATATAAAACATTATATATTAAAAACGTAAAATATTTTATTATATTTAATAATTAAAAAATAATATAAAACTAAAATATAAAATATTTTATAATGTTTAAGCTTTATAAAATAATATATAATTTATTTATAATATATAAAGATTTTTAAAATTACATAAATTTATATTAAAATTATAAACAGCTAAAAAATTATTAATTAAAGTTTAATTAAATTATAAATTAAAATATTTATATATTTTTAAAACTTAATTATAAATTTTTTTTTTTTATAAAATAATAATTCTTTATAAAGTTTAAAGATTTAAAATAATTAAAGTTTTTATTAATATATTTTTTAAAAAAGCTAATAATTTTTTAAATTTTAATTTAATAAGCTATACTTACTATATACTTCACTTATAATTATTTAAAATAGCACGCAAGACTTTAAAATAATAATTTAACAATTAAATTATTATATAAAATTTAAATTATTAAAATTATTTAGTTATAATAACATTAAAATAATAATATATATAATAAAGCTTATAATTTTAATATTTATTTTTATTTTATTTATATTTATTTATTTATATTAACTAATTAATTTATTTTTTTAGTTAATTTATTAATAAATATTAATAATTAATTAATATATTATAAATTTTTTATAATTCGTTTATAACTTTAAAATAATATTTTTTTTAAAGCTATAACTTTATAATTTAAATATCTTTTTATAAATTTTCTTATAATTAAAAAATATTATATATATTTTAAATTATTAAATTTAAAAATAAACCAATAATATATTATTATTATTAAAAAATATAGTTTAAAATATAATATAAAAAATGTTATTAAAAAAATAACATATTAAATAAATAATAATTATATTATATACTAAAAATTATATATTATATTTTAATAATTTTTAAACGTCCTTAGTATTAAAAAGATTTAAATCTTAACTTTTCGCTTTATTTAAAATAATAGTTATAAATTATTAAACCTTATAAAAGTTTAAACAATTATAATAAATTATTAATATGTAAAATATTTCGAAAATAGATTATATTTTAATATACAGGTGATTTTTTAACTTTTTATTTCTTTAAAACTTTTAAATAAAAAAGCTAAAGCTATATGTTTAATATTTATTAGTTTTTAATAAATTAACATATTATTAAAGTTTTTATAATTTTTATAAAACTTTACAAAAATGTAGGTATTATTAATAAAAAATATATTAAAAATATATATTATAATTTTATAACAATTTATTATTTATAAACATAAAATTATTTTTATTTATATTTTTATTATTAATGCTTTATTTATAAAATTATAAATATAAATAGTTTTAAAAACTTTATAATTAATTATGTTTTATTATTTTTATTCATTATTATATTTAAATTTAAACCAAGTTTTTTTTAAGTTTAAAAATTAACATTATAAATAATTTTTTATTTAAGCTTTAATATTTATATTTATATTTATTTTATTTCGTTAATAAAAATAAAAAAAAAACTAAATTATTTAAAATATTAAAGCTTATATAATTAGCTTTATATTTAGTTTAAAACAATTACTTTTAAAAATATTTTTTAATTTTAATTTAATCTTATTTTATAAAATAAAATAAAAATAACTTTTATATTAATTATATAATAAATTATAAATTAAAATATTAATAACATTTTATTACTATATTATAAATAAAATATTATTATTATTAAATATAATAATATTATTATATTAATTATAATAATAACAATAAAAAATTAAAAAAATAACTGCTCCATAAGTAAAACTTTTATTTAATTTTTATCCTTATGGTATTTCTATTTAAATTTAAATATATATGTTACGTTTAATAAGTTTAATTAGCGAAGTTAAAATAACTACTTTTTTATTAAAGTTTAGCCCTTAAACGCTAATAATAAAAAGTTTAGCTTAATGTATGTACTAGTTAAAAGTTTAAAACTATATTTTTAAATTGTTATAATTATAAACCAGCTATATAAAATAATATTAATAATATTATAAGTGATAATTATTAAATAATTATATAATTATTATTAATTTTATTATATATATATAACTAAGTATAAAAAAAAGGCAAGCATTATATACTTATTAAACGTTTTAATAAAAATTAAATTATTAAATATAAAAATATTATTATTAATTATATATTATATTATATATATTTTAAAAATATGATTTTTATATGTTTATATTATTATTTAATATAAAATTTATAAAATACTTATAAGTTTTTATATAATAAAAGATTTAATACGTATAAGCCATACTTTATTAAACAAATAAATTAAATATATTTATAATAATTTTATATTTAAAAAAGCGTTATTATATAAATTAAATTTAATATAATATATATTAAAAATAATTATAATATAATTTTATATAATATATAATTAATTTATATTATATATTTTTATTATATTATAATATTTAATATAAAATAATATTTAATAATATAATAAATTATATTATATATTAAGTAAAATATTTTAAATATTAAATATATTAATAAGAAATTTTAAATTTTTATTTTAAAAAAATATATTTTAATCGTTATAATTATAAAAAAGATATTAATAAAAAGAAGGATTTATTATATATACTTATATTAAATATTATAAATCTTAAAAAATATATTTTAATTTTTATATTAATTTTAAAATATAGTTAAAGAAGTTTAATGTTATTAATTAATAACTTAAAAGTGCTACCTTATATATATTAGCTTTATATTTACTCCAGGGTAACGTGGCCGGGAGGTGTTACTTTATATATAATATTCTTATATTTATTCCAAGGTAACGTGGCCAGGAGGTGTTACCTTATATGTGATATTTTTATATCTACTCCAGGGTAGCATAGCTAAGAGGCGTTACCTTATATATAATATTTTTTACGTACTCCAGGGTAACATGGCCAGGAAGTCCTACCTTATATTTAATATTTTTATATTTATTTTAAAATAATATTATTAAAACATATTGTTATATATATATGTTTTTTTTATTTATATATTATTAAAAAATAAAATAAATTAATAAAATATTTTAAATAAATATATATAAATAAAATTAATATTTTTTAAATATTATAATAACATTTTATTTATAATATTTTTTAATAATTTAGTTTTTATTAAAACGTTTAATAAGTATATAACGTTTGCCTTTTTTTTATACCTAGTTATATATATATAATAAAGTTAATAATAGCTATATAATTATTTAATAACCATTATTTATAATATTACCAAAATTATCTGATAATATTCCTATATTTAATAATTATAAAAACTTATAAAATATTATAATTTTTATTTTATATTAATATAAAAATAAAAGTAGTTTTAATTTAAGTTATAATTACGTTATTAAACTTAAACTAAATTAAACTTAATTTATTTTAATTATATTATATTTAAAAAGAAATTTAAAGAATAAATATAATATTATATTTTATATTATTTTAAAATATTAAAATATATAAAGATAATTATATTTCATTTTTAAATATTAAATTTTATAAAATGTTTTTATAATAATTTTTATTATTTTTTATATATTAAGTATAATAAAAAGTATTTTATTTTTAATTTTTTTTTTTTTTGTTTTTAATATTAAATATAATTAAATATATTTTATTAAAAGGTTTTAATATTTTATAAACATGTTTTTTTTTAAAATTCTTTTTTTTAATTTATTATATTAAAGAAACTTTATTTAATAAAATATATTATATTTTATATTTTATAAGTTTATAAACATTTATTTTTATAAAATTATAAAATTTGTTTTTTATCTTTTTTATTACTTTAAAAACCTATATAATAATATATATTATATTTTATTTTTAATAATTTTATTAATTTTAATATTAAAAAAAACATTTTATATTAATTTATATTATTTTATTAAATTAGATAATATTAAAATATATTTAGTTTTAATTTATTTTTATTTTATTAAAAATAAAATATAATTTAAAAATATGTTTTTTTTGATTTTTTATTAATTTAAAAAATTAAAATATATTAAAAGATTTTTTATCTTTTTTTTTTATTTAAAATTAATTATAATATTATAAATTCTATTATTAAAACTTATTATTTTATTAAAGTTTAATATTATAAAATAAGTTTTGTTTTTATTTTTAATTTTTTTTTAATGTTTTAAAATTATTAAATATGTTTTATATTATTTTATTTTAAATATTTTATTTAATATAGATTTTATAAATATTTTTATTTATTATTAACCTTTATTTAAAAAACAACATTAATATATATTTTTTAAAACTTATATTAATTTTTTATAGCTTATATTAAAGAACCTTTTTTATAATATTTATTAAAATATTAATTTTATTTATTTATTATATATAATAATTTAACTATAATAAAAGTAATTAATTTTAATTAAGTAATTTTTAATTAATTTATTTTTTATAATATAATTGTTTAATTTTTAGTAAAACTTTTAATATTTAATAATTGCCTTTTTTTTATAATTAGTTATATATATATAATAAAATTAATAATAATTATATAACTTTAACTATTTATTTTATATATTATAATTATAAATCTTAATTAATTGTTTAATATTATTTAATTATTAATAGTAAATTTAATAAAATTATAAATTTAAATATAAACTTATATAAAATAAAAGTTTATTTGCCTCTGGCCTATATTTTTTATAAAGTAGCAGCAGTTATAACAGGGTAACTTTTAAATAAAGAGGAGGATTATTAAAGAGGTTTTTATTAATATAAAATAATTTCTTACTTAAAAACAGGCCTAAAATAATAATAAAATCAGCTTTAAATAACAAATAAAGAAAAGTCTAATTAATATTATAAATAATAAGTTTATTTAAATTATATAAAAATAAAATTATAGCATAAGAATTTCTTATTATTAACTTTATTATATATATATAACTAGGTATAAAAAAAGGGCAAGCGTTATATACTTATTAAACGTCTAAATAAAGATTAAACTATTATAATATAAAGATTTTAAAATATATAACTAGATTTATTTTTTTTATATTTTTTTTATTTATATTATAAAAAATTTATAATATATATTTAATATTATTAAAATTTTAAATAAAAATAATATTTAATAATATTTTTAATTTTTAAAAATAAATAAAAACTTATAAAAAGCATTTAAAGTAATTTTTATTTTTAGTTTTATTATAAAATAATTTTTATAAACATATTAAAATAAAGTTAATTTTTATTATAATAATAAAATATATTAAGCTTTATTTTAAAATATAAAATAATATTAAACTTTAAACTTATAAAAAATTAAACAAGATTATTAATTATTATATTTAAAATATTTATAAGTTATATATATATAATATTATTATAAAAAAACGTTACTTTATTTAGAATTATTTTATTTTACTCTAGGGTAATATAGCTAAGAGGTGCTACCTTATATATAATATTTTTATTTTTACTCCAGGGTAATATAGCTGGCAGGTGCTACTTTATATATAGTATTTTTATTTTTACTCCAGGGTAGCATAGCTAGCAGGTGTTACTTTAAATATATTATTCTTAGCCTTATTATAAGTAATTTTACTAAAAAGTATTATTATATATATATATATATTTTTTTTTTATATAAAACATGATTAATTAATAAAATATTAAAAAAATAATTTTTATTAATTATATTAATATTATTTTTTTATTAATAAAAACATTAACTTTTATTAAAATAACTAATAATAAATTAATTTTTTATATAAATATTTTTATTTTTATTAATTATTTAATATTATATTTAAATAAAATTAAAAAACTTAATTAAAGAGTAATTATTTTAAAATATAATTATAGCTAGCTAAACAGGCCCTAACATTTTAAATATTTTATTTTTTTTAAAAAAAAATTTAATAAATTTTATTATTAATATAAGAATTTATATAAAAAATTTATTAAATTATTAATTTAT
>MU280288.1:0-31607 GCA_022385635.1 Xylaria scruposa | reverse complement strand
TTTTTTAAATATAATATTATATATAATTTAATATATATAATTTAATTTATATAATATTATTTTTATAAATAAATATATATAATTAATTTAAATAATTTAATTTATATAATTTAATAAAATAAAATATAAATATTTATAATAATTAATAAATATTATTTACTTTTAAAATAACTTTTAAAACATGTTTTTAAAGCTAAGATCTTGTTAAAAATAATAAATTAAGCCTTTAACAACTTAAAGACCGCTGGCCTCCCTTTATTTCCCCTTAACTTTCAACACGTAAGAGCAATATTTAAGGTCCAAGGATTGATCAAGCCGGGTAAAAGGATGATTAAAAAAAAGACAGCAGAAGCAAAAGGTAAATTTATGATTTCGCCCGGACTTGAACCGGAGACCTTCAGTGTGTTAGACTGACGTGATAACCAACTACACCACGAAACCACTTGTTCATAGGATTGTTACGATCTTGGTGCCATGATTCACCGATGGTGGCCGATGGTTAGTTGTAAACTATTATCGTAGCAGAATTATAGGGTAAATTGCACTGTGAACTAAGGAGTAATAAGCACCATACTAGGCTTGGCGTAAACTTCAGGGCGACGTGGGGCTGCGAGACAAGCCAATATGAGATGAGGTTGATGATCTGTATACAGAGGACGATGGAAGCAGCCGTGTAGATAGGTTCTGACAAGTGTTTATTTTCATGAGCTCGCCGTTTGTTTATGGAGGAAGAAATAACTCTCCAAACTACGAACGTGTCGTAGATGGCATCCGCATATCGATTAATATATACCAAATAAGAGATTTTGGGGAGTGTATTCCCTCAACCCAGCTCTCGTCATAATATCATTATACAATCGTAGTTCAAGTTGACATTATATATACATTTAGTGCCAAGATGCGGCTTGGGTAGGATCCTGTATCATGTGCGGCATGCCAAAGCTGTGCGGGCCTTGGTGAGGCATATAGCCGCCGTACTCTTGAACAAGGTAGTTCCAGTCCATTTCGCCACCAAAATTGATGTCGGGAAATACCATAGAAAATTGCCTATTCATGTCGGTAGGTGGCATGTTGTATATGTCAGTGGGGTGATACATTGCTGTGTTGGGCACAACGTTTGTTGCCGGTGCAGATGAAGACGGCGGTGCTGAAGCAAATCCGGCACTGGCTACAGGTATCTTCGGTGATGGCGTTGGCAATGGTGTTTTACTTTTGGGCTTCTTGGGCTTCTGAGCATCGATTTGTCTCATGACCGTGATGAGTCTCGGTGGGGCTAGAGTGCGTCCATTTGCAGCTTCAGCGGACTCTCTGGCATCCCAAGCCTTAACGAAAAGTGAACTGAAGGCGAGGTGTAACGGGGTGCGTGTTACAGTCGTCATTTTCCTTTTCTCTGCATGCTCGAAAATTGTTTCCCAAGCGCGTTCGCACAGATCACCGGTAGTACGATGGCGTAGCTCACTTAGGAGACAAACGTATGCGGGGAATGGGAAATACATTTTCGTGTACCAAAGGAAGCCTTTTAGTCTTTCGTGAGCTTGCATCATACTGTCATACTCGAGCATTCGTATCGCCTCGACTAAGAGAGCCTCGCTCTCAGTAGCGGGTAAGGGGGAAGGAGCCGTTATCGCAACTCGGAAGAAACCGGAGTAAACTTTCAACTTGCAAATAGTGGCTCGCGTCATAAGGATAGTCATGTAGTGAATAGGTATTTTTGAGTCACAATGTTTTAAGTATGTTTCCTCCATGTAGTGTGCGAATTGGTCGAAGTAGCCCGAGAGGCGGTGGTCGGCTAAATTTGTGACTGCTTGTGGATTGGCGGCAGACAGCTGAGCCTTCATCTTATCGTTGCCTGGTGCTTTAGCGAACTCGAGCCGTGTAAGGGCAAATATCATTTCAGTGGCACCCGTGTGAGGAGGAGGGGGATCTCTAGCATGAGTATTTAGGTCGGCATCATTAATATTGAGCGGCAACTTGCAATTGCCACCGGTCGAGATGGCCGTGATGGGCGACCCGCACATTTCTCCTATACGTCTGTCGAAGCCGGCCAAGTTCCACCAAAGCCTGCGTCTCTCCTCTACTTCGAAAGGGGAGAACCCGAATTCTGCACCATCTCGTTGGAGACCGAGACGTTGGGCCAAACGGACGCCTATGCCCGTTAAACAGAACAAAGACCGAGGATCTGTATATTGCCTAACGCTGATCTGGTACTGGTTAGGATTAGAAGAATATCGAACACCGAGGGTGGCATCTTACACAATACAATAAATATGCCTGTAGGACTGTCAGATCCGGCATACGCATGAACCCCACGTTAAATAAAGCTTGTTGTGTGCCATGTTGATATTTCATTAACAAGTTGGACCTCGACTCGTTGAATGTCGTTTCTACTTCATCTTCGGTAAGACTCGTGATTGCCATGAGATAGATAGAAAACATTAGGGCTTCTAGGCTTTTAGAAACCTTTGTGAGATTTGTTGAAGCTTCGATGATCTGAACTTGTAGGGTAGGCGTGTGTGTTAGTTTGAGGATAGGGTTGACGTTGTCTAGATATATCTGCCATAATTGAAAAATCTGGACACCTGATGGATGTAGGTCGGTAACACTCTGAGTTTGAGTGCCGATGGTAAAGGGAAAGCCATCTGTGTTGCCAAACATTTGATCAAAGGCGTGGTTAATGGTTGACCCGACGTCTTCTTCAGAAGACGAATCTGGAAGTGGATCGGTGGGCGCTCGAAACTGGACTTGGATTAGTGTGGGCATTACGAAGGGGTCAAAACGAATCGACACACCTCTTTCTGGAAAGGGAACCATCTATATGTGCTATCGGCATGTCTCATTTAGCACGTGCAACATCTAGGCACTCCCAATGTGGGGCAATCCGAGATACTACTCACCGTGGTCTGTGGAGGTTCTCACCAACAGAGGAGATGACATCAGGTTCCGGGCCGGCAGAAGACGCCTTGGGTCTCTGTCTGGTGAAGACAGGTTCGAGCTCATCACCCTCCTCGACAGAGCCGGGGTCGGTGATCTTTATATCCGGACCAAGCGACTCGAACTCGATACCGTTCTGAGACAGCAAGGCTTCGTACTTTCTCAGACGGTCAACGAGATCACGCTCGGGAATGCGCTTCTTCCTTCGCCTCGGGGGCTGGGGTGGCACAACACGGCAATCGACGCCGGCCTTGACGCAATTGGAACATGGCTTTTTCTTGTCGCATCGCACCTTGCGCTGCTGGCACAGGACACAGCTGTGGCCGCGAGTGACCTTGACAATGGAGGAGTCCGGGTCTGGCGGGGTATTGGCAACCGACGCGCCGATCGGAGTCAATTGGTTGTAGGTTGAGCTGCCATCGCCGGAGTGATGAGACTCTGGTGTGGCAGGCATCCTCGCGACTCAGTCGGTCCCGAGCCGGAGGGCACACAGGCGAGAAAGGCGGGAGTGAGGAAGAAGACTGGGCAGGACAGGACGGGATTTGGGTGGTGCGGCGCGCGCGCTACGGGTTTAGCGCAAAGCGCATAGAGGCAACGGCTAATGCAACACGGGATAGAGCCTAAACGATCCGGCGGAGTCCTGCACTGCTAGTCATTTGATAAGATGTCGGGTAGGTACGATGACGGGGTACGCTGGGTACGATGAACTGGCCTATCTACGCACAGGAGACGAAGCTTCGTCGAGGCGTTCATTGGTATTCGTTGGTAAGGGGCGTGTCTCTCGAGTGCGGGGGGTTTCGGGACCGACCAGAGAGGGATCGTCCGTCAGTTGGGGCCTTCGCTGCAACCTCAGGCCCTATAGCACTCACTGTAACAGACAGCAGCCGGGAAGCAGCCTGGCAGCACCGTCAACCGCAGCATATAAGTGGTAAGCAGTCAGCAGCAGAGTGGGATGGACAAGGACAAGGCAAAGGACAACAACATGGGCAAGACAAGAAAGAAGAGGACGAAGAAGATAGGGTGGTAAGCAACGCGGCCTGCGTATGTATGTAAGAAGAAATGCTAGAGAGGGATGTGAGTAATTGGCATTTCCGTGGCACAGTAACTATTGTGTATTGGTGGTTCAAGATAGTGAGGTAGGAATACACGTAGGTAGGTAGGTAGGAATCGAGGTGCATGTACGAATTGGGTGCTGTATTTACACCTCGTTTCTGGGCAGGAACCCTCGGTACCTGCTGGAGCCATTGAGGTTGATGACGGAGGCGCACCCAGCTAATTCTGCATCTCTACTTTAGCTACCTACCCAGCCGTACCTCGGTCAGCCCCAGGCCCTCTTAGTTACAGTAGGTGGGCCTAGTTTAGGGCTGATGTATATGTAAGTCATCGCCTTAGGCACAGTAGCTGCTGTTGAGCCTGTTGAGCCGACTTATATGTAGGTAGATAGGCGTAATCCATTATAAAGTTATTGTCGGCGGAATGTTGCTGATTTCTGCTAAAATACAAGTAAATGTCGCACGTCGCGATCTAAAATCACCGAATACCGATGGCCGATGCTGCTAATCTGCTGTCTCACGTTTCAAGTACAGTAGAGGGGTCAGGGATTCGGTCGGACAATATTATCATTCTCGGGACCGAGATTTCTAGAGATATCCGAAAATCTTATTCAGCTCTCTGGTCGGCGAATCCTTGCTTCCCTCTGACACGCAGTGGATAACCCCAAAAACCTAATTACCTCCTCTTGATTCATTCCCTAGACTACGTGTTATCCCATATTACTATTTTGTATTGGTCGATATTTACATTCGGCTGCAATATTTGGTCATATGCCTTGGCTAGATCGTAAGAACGCGTAACAAAGGGATATCTTGAATAATGTTTATCGACAATTCGTATCAATTCGGAAGGTTGTCTATCAATACCTCCAACAGACCAGCCTGCCCTTGTAAGCCATCAAGCTAATCCCCGCCATCGTTTATCATCGTGCTCGGAGCTTCCCCAATCTTCAACCAACAGACCACAGCCCATCTACCTAGAAGCACGTGTACACCAACTTAGCTGTGCAGCATTCCATCGAATAGCGTAATTATCTATTTCTAGAAGAATGGCTCCAAGCTCCGAAGGCGAACAAGCGGTAGGCGGACCTTTGTCTACCCGCCTACCTCTTATACGTCCAGGACTAGCGTACGTTGCTTGGTCCAGTGATTGTTGGAGGTCGAGAGTCGATAGTCCGCGCCTTCGTTGACGCTCTATCTTATTGTCTTGTTGGCGGATAATACGTGAAAACCGTTACCGAGCCCTCAGGTAGTACCAAACAAATGAAAAGCTAGGAGATATCTACTACATGTTTGCTATGTTGCCTCTGCGCTCCTTGCTCGTGCCCCCCTCCTCCTTACATCCTGTTTTTTTAATCAATTCACCATGGCCGACTTCCACCAAAGAAATTCTGGCATGATAACGAAAGCCGCAACACCGTCCACCTTCGCCATGACCGAAGATATAGAGAAGACAGATAGGGCGGCTCCGGCGCCGGCGCGACCTCCTGGTCCCATGGGCCTACCTGACGATGATGCTGAACAGCGATTCCAACCTAAGAGCTTCAGGTTCTGGTCCGTCATCATAAGCATCTTTCTAGCCCTCTTTCTCGTGGCTCTCGACAGAACCATCATCGGCACTGCTACACCACAAATCACACAGGAATTTCACAGTCTGGGAGACATAGGGTGGTATGGATCAGCCTACCAACTTACCACTGCTGCGTCGCAGCTATTATTTGGTCGAGTCTATAAGTTCTACGAGATTAAGAGGTATGCTATGGCGACTCTTGTGAACCCAAGTTTATGTATATGGCTTCTAACAATTTACCAGGACCTTTTTAATAACTGTCGTTCTGTTCGAGGTCGGATCCGTTATATGTGGAGCAGCTCCGAACTCCATTGTCTTCATCGTCGGTCGTGCTATCGCGGGTCTGGGCGGCGCTGGTATCTTCTCCGGTGTGACTATTATCATGATCACTATGGTGCCCCTTCGGAAACGACCTATGTTTCAAGGCTTGTTCGGCACAGTATTTGGACTCGCATCCGTCCTTGGTCCGCTCGTAGGTGGCGCCCTGACTGATGCCGTCACATGGAGGTAAGTAGAAGTTTTCGTTGTCCCTTCAAGATCAAATAGCTGACGGATTTAAGATGGTGTTTCTATATAAACCTCCCTATCGGGGCTGTCGCGGTTATATGTATCATCTTTATCCTGAAACCTTCCAAGTATCCGCATCCACCAGCCACCATATGGCAACAGATCCGACGCCTCGACCCCCTGGGAACCTTCTTCTTTGTTCCTAGCATTGTTACTCTCCTGATCGCATTACAATGGGGAGGATCGACTTACGCGTGGAGCAATTGGCGAATTATCGTACTCCTTGGCCTGTTTGGAATACTTCTTATTGCTTTCGCCGCGGTCCAGGTGTTCTTGCCGAAGACCGCCACGGTTCCTGTCAGAATAATCCGTAGGCGCAGCATTTTGGCTGCTACAGTTTTCATGTTTGCCCTTGCGGGGTCTTTTTTGATGGTCATCTATTACCTGCCGCTATGGTGTAAGTGTTTTGGTCATCACATCCGAAATTTTAATTTTGCTCTCACGCATGCCAACTTTCTCGGGTAGAATATGCTGACTTTTTGACTCAGTCCAGGTCGTTAAAGGCGCAACTGCGACGCAATCAGGAATCTACACGCTACCTTTTGTCCTCAGCCTAGTCGTAGCGAGTACCCTATCGGGTGCATTTACGCAAAAAGTCGGTTATTATGTACCAGCAATGATTGCTTCACCGAGTCTTCTAGCTACTGGACAAGGGCTCATGAGCACGTTCACGGTAGACACACCAAGTTCTCACTGGATCGGGTTCCAAGTCGTTGCTGGATTTGGATTGGGACTTGGTTTGCAAGCATCTAGTCTTGCTGCTCAGGCTACCCTGCCGGTACCTGACGTTCCTATAGGCATTGCAATCATGTTCTTCGCTCAGCAGTTGGGCGGCGGTATCTTCACCTCCGTCGGGCAAAATCTCCTGAGCACTTATCTGGTCTCCCACCTCCATATTCCTGGTCTTACACCGGATCAAATTACGAACGAAGGTGCCACGGAATTGTTGACATCCGTGGCGCCCGAATACCGGCAGACTGTGAAGATTATCTACAACCAAGCTATAGATCAAATATTTAGGTGTGCCATGGGCGTTGCGCTTGGGGCTGTCGTAGCAGCGGTCTTCATGGAATGGAAGAACGTCAAGAGAATCGGCCCACCAGGGGGCAAACCGCCGGGACCAGCAGGCGCAAGAGCCCCGTCCCCCGATGATATAGGAAGCGAAGGATCGCCAGGCCGGTTCATGGACTCGTCACCCAAAATCTCTTCTGACAATCACTCAAACTTCAACAAGATACTGGAGAAGAGGGGGTTAAACGGCGCTACAGGTGAAGCTGAAGAGATCCGTAGACAGCCGCCCCCCAAGCCAGGCTGCGAGCACTGTGAACATTGCCGACTCTCACGTGCATTGACGCTCGATTACTCAGAGCAGCAAAGCATATCACCTCCCCCGCATACGACATCCAACGGTAACTCGCGCTCCCAACATCTAACCTACCCAGCGAACGCCCCATCTGCCGAAGCCCTTGAAGAAGCGGCCCGTCTTGCATCAATCGCTCGCGAAGCCGTGGCTCAGCTGGAGGAGCTGACACGGCCGTTTTCCGTCCCCGGTGCCCAGTTAGGTCGTCATTCACTCGAGGGTGTACCGGCACGCCCCGAACGCGTATATGTGCCGCAGAGTGGTCGAAGGTGTCGGTCCTCAACGACACTTGACTACCAGGCGCACAGGGCGAGGAGGGAGCCCACGACGCAAGAATTAGTCGAGAACGCACGCCGCGTGTCGGCGCAGCTCGAGCGCGAAGACAGGGAGGAACAGGCACGGCAGAGAGAGGAACAGAGACAGAGACAAGAGGCAGCAAGTCGGCGCTCGGACCAATACTCTCGCCAGCAGCAGCCTTGGGCGACGACATCGTCCACGTCCCCGTCCTCCCAGAATTCTGGGTTCATGCCGGGCGGCACGAGATAGACCGTCGTTGCACTCGATTCCAGTCACTCTCCCTTTCAAAAATGTGTATCTTTGGTTTCACCCCCTTTTACTCTCTCCTGAAAACGAGTTCGGGCTCGGGATTGATGTGTATACGTTGCGTTATACTTGCTTCGCTGATTCCCCCAATTTAGTATATTTCCAAATATCGGCTCACCTTGGATGCCTTTTTTGTTTGTTTCAGTTTTACCACTTAAGATCTAAAGGCAGCCAGCCAATCGCATAGAGCACACGAAAATATCGTGAGGGCACATAGTGAAGAGCGCGGAGGAAGAGGGTACAAATCCCAAAGATAATAATCATGGGTAATTACACTCCTTTACAGACTTGCTTTATTTTGGCTTTGCATTTCAAAATGGCGAAACACACATGCATATACAACTCTGTACGTGAAGGGGGGGGTTATCATGACTTGCCCGTTTACGCTTGCTAGATATAGGGAAGATGGGCACTTCACGACGAGGGCAAAATGTCAATAAGTTACGTGGGAATAGACGAACGGACTGGGTTTAAATATAGGCGCCTACTCTAACAAGAACAAATGAATCATAACCACCCAACCGTATGTCACGGAAAAGTCTGCAATGTCTGAATGTTCTACAAGGCTTCTGAATAATAAGCATGTAATCCCCCGAGATATTTCCCATCTATCTCCTCCTTAGGTACCAAATTTTAGAATTTGAGGATTATCGTATTCTAATCTCCAAAGATGAGACTTGTACTATCTCAACGCCCACGCCCTGCGCCATGTCCTATAACTCATGTGATATAAAGTTCCACTGATCCCGTAATTACAATCCCGCCTCAGACTCATCATCAGACAGGCCCAAGTAAATATCTAATGACCACTTTACACAAGTTCCCACGTACACCAGATGGCCCAGCTCATGCTATACCCGCCACTGCTCTTCGTCTTAAAGTAGTCTTCCTTCGTAACGCCTCGGGCGTCGCGTCCGTTCAAGACCGTGAGCGCGAACAACTGCACTTTCATCCCAGGCGCGCCAAGATCCCTCGCTGGAACGTCAACCCACCACCAGTACCCGTCCGTGTCGAGGGGAACGAGGTCCTCCTTCCTTCCATCGGCACCATGGATCTTGAGAAGTAACAAGTAAGGTGGTCCTTTACCGTTGCGTTCGTGCGTCCAGTGCTCGCAGACCTTTGCGAATTGAAACCGCACGACCTCACCACTATAGACAGGAATGTGCCTCGCAGCCGGGCTATACCCAACTTCGTCAGAGATACCTTCAGCAGTGGCACCGCCGCACCATTGCGGTTTCTCAATACCGGGAACTGGTCCTGTCATATACTCTTCCCATGAAAGAATTCTGCCGTCTTCACGGTAGAAGTACTGGTCGTTGCTTGGAAAGTGGGAGTTTCCAAACTGCTCATTGGTAACGGTAAACATCTTGGGGTTGAAGCCCTTGTGAAATTTCTCGTCGCCAACGGATCCAGCACCCCAACATGCATCTATAAGCTTCCATTCACCGTTGTCTATGCGTACCGCGTTCCAAGCATGGCCTGTAGGGTCCCTAGGCGGAGGTGCTTGACCCCGCGTTAGGGGTGTATAACCGTATCCCTTGCCATGTCCACCGACCACGACACACTGTAAACCAGCCCTTTGTGCGACTGCTTGATAGACTTCAGCGTACCCTTGGCAGACGGCTTTGCCCAAGAATATTGTCTCGTTAACGTCTCGTCCCTTTACACATTTCCCGAAAAACTCCTCGACGTTATAGGCGATATTATGGTGACACCAAGTGAAGATTGCACGTGCCTTGTCGGTCGCAGATGGGAAAGGAGAGCAAAGGACGTTGGCCAGATAGCCGACAGGATCGTGCCTTGGTAATGACTGGAATGGATACTGTGCTGCCACACTGTCTGGGCCAGAGAAGTCTCGACAGATCATGCATACTGCTGCTTTGTTGGCTGTTGCTCGAACAGCGACAGCGCCGATCTCAGCTCGGGTGGGCCGGGAGCTAAGCGGAACCGGTGGCGGTGAACCTTGTCTAGGTCTATTCGCTGGGAGCGGAGGTGGTTTCGACGAGCCCTCCAAGACAGTTTTAGGTCTCACGAAGGCTGAAGGCGGAGGGGGAAGACGACGAGAGCCTGCCGACGGTGGCTCAACTCGCGCCGGATTGGGTGTCTTAGTAGCAGGTCTGGAAGGTAGTCGAGGAGGAAGGCTGGGACGATCTGACGGCTCAACCTGGGGTACAGCAGGGGCAGACCGTGTGGAGAGAAGAGGGGGATTGATAACTTCAGTTCTTTCTCGCTCCGCTGCTTCTTTGGCGGCTTGCGCTTCCCTCTCCTTTCTTGATGGTGGCAGCGGCGGGAGCTTTGTCTGATCGAAAGCGGGCGCAAGCACTCGCCGAGCAGCCGGAGAGTCGATTGAGGTCGTGCTTGCACGGGAAAGTGACAGATTGGAGATAGTCGAAACGTGCGATACCTCAGAAGAATTCGAGCCTCGTCTCGTGCGCAGCTGCTGGGTTGATCTTCGCGGAGGCAAGGTTGGCGTTGGCGCTGGCGCTGGCTCGGTGGCGGTCCTACGAGAGGGAAGAGGTGGTCGTCCGGGCAGAGCTGGGGGTGTCTGGGCAACGGGCTCCGGCGTAGACGCAGTTGTGGTTGTGCTATTCGCAGTATTGGTTCGTTGAGGAAGGGCCGGCGGCTCTCTCCTATCTGGACGGGGGCGGGCAGGAATACTCGGGGTCTTCTGGGCAGCGCCATCATTGACTTCGGCAACCGAAACGCTAAAGGGCTGTTTATTCGGAGGAGGCGGCGGCGGCGCTCGTTTTCCTGCCGGCGGAGGTGCTGTGAAGTTCCTCTGCTTGTTCAAGGCAGCAATTCGATCGGCCAGCGAGTTGAACTGAGGCTCCTCGACTTCTGCCATGGCTTTCAAATATTGTCTCGATTGTTGGATCAACAGAACTGTCTGTCTGATTCGCAGCAGGAGATAAAATCAACCATAGCAAATCAGATATAGGTACCAGCAACGATGACACGGCTCATGCCCCAAATACATGCATGAACCCGAAGTCCGCTGAACAATTCAGTCGCTTGCTTGTTTCAAAAAAGGCAGAAAACTACATCCCAAGAAACAATCTCGAGAGGTAGAAAGATGACGAGGACTTGGCCGTCGTTCGCGGCACAGTTCGCCTGGCCGATAGCCAGTCCAGTTAGCGGCAGGAATTGGCAGGCACAGCCCTGCGAAGCGGGGTAGCCACAGTCAGGAAACGGTGGTGTTAGTGTTGAGCTAGTTATTCTAATCTAGCCCAGATGGCACTGAGTATCCGCTGAAATGCAAGATTCGCCCCTCTCCCAGCACGGTTCGCGGCACGGGTTTCTAAGAAAAGGACAAAACGAACCACCTATGAAACGGCGCGAATCTCCAGAAGGGGTTCGTTATTGACATTGTTAGCGAGATCCACTGTCTTGGCACATTTCACCCACTATAACTAGATTAATCAATTGGACCCTAATCAACTGGCCTTATTCTAAGTTGATAAATAGTTATTGATCATTCATAGAACAAGCGATATATATATCCTCACTTTGATTCTTTGGAGTTATATCACAAACACAGCACGTAGCTTATAACTGCTTCTACTTATGATTGTGTCCTACTTTGATAGTCTTGAGTTAGTTGTTGCTAACTTCTATACAAGTCTGCATGAACTACTTTGTATGTCACCTTATTATGTGACCTGTTGTTCTTATTCACCAAGGGCCAAAGTCCAATTAATGAAATCTCATATTTGCTTATAGTGTCGACTATAGATGTTGATTAAGACTATTATGTTCATGTCTATTATTCGTATTAGTGGACTCATTTCTGTGTTGTCCTGTGTTGGTTGACAACAACTATCTGCTCTCCAATTGAGGCCAAAGTGCCTCGTACTTTTTTCCATGCGCAATCTATACCCTTGACCCCCAAAACGAACCCAAATTAAGACAAGTAATCACCAAGGTATAGAAATGCCGCAGAACATTCTGAGCCGCCTCTGGGTATCATGATGCAATGTGTCTGTGTGCAATCCGTCCACGCAACTGCTATGAATCGGGCGAGGAAATAGTAATAATTCCAAAAGAAATGAGGAGATGTCGAATCTGATGTTCGTAGTACGCGCGTTTCTTCGTCATTCGATATTCCCAAGACCGTCCAAACGCCAATGCCGCAAGTCCAATTATAACCAAGGAGATGAAATATGAAGACAGAAAAATCCGGAATCAAAGACCAGCCGCCCGTAATAAACTGATTGATGCCGATTTAGGGAGTCCGGTAAATATAGCTTCGCTATTGTTGCAAAGCCCGGGAGAGGTAGTTTTGGGGCTCATGCCCTTTGGGCCATTCGATTGTTTCGGAGCTCAGTATAGCCAGGTAGTTCGCTACGGAACTCGATATTTGGAACTGAAATGGTTCGTGGCTGCAGATACGCGTCTATCTCAAGAGTATCATCCTCCATCGCAGCCTCGAAGGTTGGCAGGCCCGTGGCATCAACCCGACTGTCTTCTCCGGGGCTAGCGCCGACCTGTAATGGCACGCCCAAGGTGATAGTTGAGTTCATGCCAGCCACTCCGGACAGGGTCACCGTCATCCACAGGACGTAGACGCGCGAGGATATGCAGGAGTAAAATGTAGGGACGAACTGTTTCTTGCATGCGGGTAATTCTATTGGAACGAGCACTTTCGTTGCGTACTGGTAAGGCGCGCTCTTCTTGCCGCGCTTCCGACTATCGCGGTCCGAGGATGGAGAGTGCCGACCATTTGCGGAATGCTCAGAATCAGAATGAAGTGCTGAATCATATCCAGAGTCCCGCCTTCCTTGTGCCGTGAGTTGTTGCTGCCACGGATTGCTTTTGATCGGCGTTGCGGGTAGCGGCACAGAGCTTGAATAAGCTCCCCGGCCATCAGAACCAAATGACCGGCCCCAGTCCTTGAGATTGGGATATTGGTTGATACCGCCGGCACTGTAATAAGTTACTGCGGTGATTTTGGACGTGACACCTGCGATTCTTGGGGTTTGCGATTCATTCGATGTGGGTTCGAACACTAAATCTAGCTGCGCAGTCGTTGGAGTGATGCAGTGTCCATCTGAGCTGATCATGGCGGGAGCGGGCTGACTCGCGGAAACAGTAACCTTTCCTAGCTTCGGGGAGAGTATCGATTTCCTCAATGTCTTGCTCTTGGACATGACATACATCTTGTCTTGTTGGGTAATATTCAGCGGCGCATCCTCAGCCACGATTGGTATCACCCTTATGTCGTGTGATACCTCCATTGCTTTCTCGCTCTTGCCGTCGCTATCTTCTTGATATACCCTTGCCCGTACGCAATATGTCACGCGCGACATATTCGGTGTAAAGTCATCTTTATCCCAATCTCCAAGTGAGGGTGGGAGTCGTAGATGATGCTCTTTCAACGCGTCGTTGGGTGCGTGGTGGCTACAGGCATTGAGCGTGAGATGCTGAGGGACAACGAAATGAAATGGGATGGTGTAAGTGTTGCCTGCTTCAAAGCACCGTGATTCCGGATAATACGAGTCCGGAATAGGCATTATTAATTTTAGGAAAGTATGAGATGTCGCTTGTGGTATATTGATAGCATCAATGCGAGTCCTACTGGTCCCCAGAAGCAAGATCTGCACCTTGTCAAACTGTACATCGTGGGTGGCCTTCACCTTCACGTGTCCCGATACAGTTGAAGAAGTGGTGTATATTTTGGACTGATAATGATTATCGATGTGAATATCCATGTTGATCTTGTGCCTCTGTACTGGTTCAACAACAGCTGAAACCTGGCTGTGTGGTAGCAGGCGAATAGACATATTGTAAACGGAGGGTTGCGTAATAGCAAATAGATTAAGAGTTGCTGATCAAATAGGCAAAGGAGCTGGATGCGGGGTTTGCTATTTGTTGTTGCTATGATGGAGTGTGACAGGGCTGCTCATCACTTGTGCCGGGTTGCCGTTGTTGCTTAACCATCCATAGGTAGACAGCTCGACAGGTAAGGTGCTGTATAGGTGTCTAATAGATTCTTGGTAATCTGTATTTGGTTGTGTGTTTCTAGCCCTGCTACCCAACACCAGGGTCGATCCTCTGATGGTGTGATTCTAGATGGTTGGCGGGTTCTAGCAGCCTTCAACTGCCTTGTGGTTCAGCGAGACTGTGTAACAAAAGATCATTCCTTCCTAATTGTATGTACAGCATTAGCAACCAGGCTCGTAGTGGCGCCGCGTGTTATATATATCCATTCTATGTAGTGCTTGTAGTACCCACGCCTTTCGCGAGACAAGTGCTATATCCCGGTCGTGGCATGATTAACTAAGCGTTTGAGTCATCCACATGGGAAACCCATTACATACTTAGAGGATTGACGCCTTAATTGTCAATGCGAAGGGTTTTGATCGGTGACCCACGGGGCACACCAACACTAGACTAGGATCATGATAACTGCATGTAGGGAAAAATGTTGCGAGTTTAGTGAGCGCGTAACTCATGTTGGCTGGGGTTGACGTAAGAAGAATGGAGTCCTTCCGCTGTTCGGCTTCCACCATCTACATGGATTATGGCTTGCTGCTTTTCGCTGCTGATCCTGAACGCATCCGGCGCAGACCTGGCTGGCGGCGCGTGAAAATTTCACAGCGCTTGACCTCTAAAGGTGCCGCCGGAGGGGCTGATACCCACCAGACACCGAAGAAACTGGACAAGAATCTCCGTCCTTCTGCGTTCCAGATCGTGCTAGGTCCGACACAAGTGGAGGTTATCGTTAAAATATGGATTCAGTGTAGCTGTTCACGCACGTGTCTTATTTAACAGTTCGCTACAATTTATTACTGTGAGTGCAACCGACTATACAGCACATATACACACATACAGATCGCCAGCTGAGACTAGAATGTGTTAGAACGGCTGGCTGTTAGCTCGTAGTGTAGTGTAGGCGGTAGGGCGTGTACATTGACACGTGTGACTAGCTGGCCGGCTTGAAGGAGGAGTTCGGGAATAGCTGGGGAATTCATGTCGGGATAGTAGCTAAGCCCAGCCCGGGAATGGTCAGTGCCATCGGGAACGACGGTGCTCCTGCGGTATCTACGCCCGTTATGGCGCCATAATAGTCTAAATCCTGGCTGAGATTTGTTGGTATAGCGCAAGAATAATTGTCTGTAAGCTTTCAACCAGGTGGTGTGTTAATAAGCTTACAATTGGAACTAGGCACATTGTAAAAACATCTTACATGACACCATAACTCGTCTTACATAGATGCAGTTATCCTCACAGACGCGACTCGGTGAAGATCGTCGGAAAGCATGGTAGAAATACCAATGTCTTTACACCGGAGATGCTCCCCGTAGGAACAAGCACTTCACACACACCTTGGGGCCCCCACACTATCCAGAACTTGGGGAGTTCTGTTTCTACACGAACTCCACCTACAACCGGTATCGGCCCCATCTCGTCTCGATTTTAACCCAGCGCCAACAACTAACACGAAGGTCTGTAAAGAGCAAGTTAATGGTTCTGACAAGTTTCAAGTCACGAAATTACAGATCCTTTAACATCGTCCGCATAATGAGCCCCCTAAATGCCATCCGGTACGGCGTGTGAATAGCATCAAGCAGTCATCCCTTTCACCAGCCTTTCCTTCGTGTTACACTGAATAAGGTCAAGGTTACTATATAGACCACCTAAAATAGTGTTCAACTATAAATCAATTCATAGCCGAGATGGTGTCTAACTTTCGTTTCGTTAGGGGACCCCTGCTTTTGGCGTCCTCGACACCCTTCGGGCCATGTTGTCCTAGCACATAAGTGTCATGCGGGCAATATTGAGTACACCCTGCCGGCGTTAGTTACCGTACTTTACATGCGTGTGGATCATCAATGTTGCTGCACGAGCCCTTTGCAGCGTCAACCTGACACCAGGCACAGAATCGGATTAGGTCAGATCGTGTCAGATAATCCGGTCTTCGCATAAATGGCACACGTGTTATATATGAGGGAATTAAAAAAGGCCACACCATTATCGGTATATGTTGATTGAGCATTAGCGATCATAATGTCAGTGCACACCGGGCAATCAATCCCAAGAGATATATAGCATTATGCCAGCACCCAAGGCAACCGCTGCGAATTGCACCAACGTCTTCCTAAGCTCCACTGCTTTGTTAGGACCCGTCTCCAGAAGCTCAGGTATTACGGCGACTGTCCCAACGTAAAGGAATGTGCCGGCTGTGAACGGCAGTAGAAGATCGCCATACGACAAGCTGGTACCCCAGATACCTCCTGTCATGGTATTAAGATGGTCACCAACGCCATTATTGCCTCCGAATTCCTGGACGGCAATGCCGATGAGGGTCCCTAAAAGAGCGCCTAGTGCCGTAACAAACTGTGCACCCATGGCTGCTCGTTTCGAGAAGCCAGATTGCACCAGCAGGGCAAAATCTCCAACCTCATGTGGGATTTCGTGGAAGAAGACGGCTACAGTAGTTGTTGCGCCGATGGTGGGTGATGCGTAGAAAGAGGCCGACATCGCCAGGCCATCTGTGATATTATGCGTAAAGTCGGCGCTGATGTTTGTTAGTTCCCGTAAAGCTGCCTCGTGCACATGAAAAAGGAGTCGGCAACGCACATTAAGTTCAAAAAGCCCCCTAGTTTGACACTAGGGTTCACCTCTTTCTCCTCGTTCTCTATCACCGCACCATCTTGTTTCTCGGCTCCCTTTTTGCGATTCTTGGCACCCTTGCTGGATATTTCTACCGAGCTCGATGTAGCCGTAGCGGGCGATGGCTCGTGTGAGTGGGCATGGCTGTGATCGTGCCCTGCGCCGCCAGTTGCAATGCGCAACCCCTTGTCCATAGCCACAAATGTCATAAACCCGACCATTATAGCAAGCCCGAGGACCAAGTTTCGGTTTGGCTCGACGAGCACAAGGCGCACACGTTCAGGGCTATCCTCGCCAAGGAATATTTCGGGCAGAAGGTGAAAAAGTGTATCGCCAAGCACTGGAACGCTCGGAGTTAGTTACTGGTGCCTAGAGTAAAAGCAACGCTTGAAATAATTTTGAGAATTACTCACGGCCGCCTACGGCGAAAGCCACCATGACAGACAGCGACGAGGGGTCAATGTTAGGCGGACAAAGAGCCAACAAAAAGTTTGGAGGGCCGGAAATGTATAATGTCGCGAGCAAGGCATTGACTGCAGGGGTGCCTGGGAACAGGACAGCGAAGATCTTTGATGTCAACGTCGAGGTGTCGGGGGCGGCGGCGAGCTTCGCGGCATTGAGCTCTTGAACAACGCTACATGTCTTGAATTCCTCTTAGCTTGGGATGTGCTTGGGAGCGTATGCTCTCGCGCGCTTACTTGAAGTTCCTCATCCAGTTGCTCCAGGCTCAACGAGTGGAAGGCTGTGGTGGGCTTTCCATGATCCCCAAGTTGAGAGGCAAGCACCAAACCTATAAAAAGATAGACGAAAAGCCAGCATCTAGGCCGGTAAAACGTCATGTTTGGATATGTTCTCACAACCGATGTCCTCTTCCATATGAGGTTTTGGGCGGTTTAACGGATCGGGAAAATAACAGAGCGTGAAGTCAGGTTGGGTGGGAATGATGGATGATCCAGCTAAGTAAATGCTCGGTGTTACTAGTATACCTATGCTGTATCTAGGTAGTCGCTTACGCTAAAGGACCGAACAATCTCCGATAACTCCTTACTGTATTATTGAGCAATGAGCTCACTCACCCTCTTGTAAGGCTCACAGTTGAAGCATCAACGGTGTACTTTTTTACTTCTATTCGTTGCGCATTGAAGTAAGGGAACATCGATCATGTGATAAGCTTCCGGAAAGTTGGGTTGCTGCATAAAACCATCTACGCTTAAATCTACGCCTAAATCTAATAAGACCGACAACAGGTTTCTATTCATTAACAGCTGATATTATGATTTTCTGTTCCCACTTGATCTCTCTCAAGCAACCTAATTTGTTGTTCAGAGGTTGGAATTCAGGTGAAGATTGGCGCCCGTTACATCATTGGATGATACCTTCTTCCTTCTACTTAATCCCATCAATTGTCCGCCTTTTGGCAAACGCTAGTTAGCTTACCACGCTTTCTCTATGACTACCACTAGACCACTCTAGAACTAAATAATAAGACATCCCAGCTCGTAAGTAAGTCCCTATCAACGCTGCCCGCATCTTTTATAACTCCAGCGTTATATACGATGCAATGTATGTTAATCAGTACAACTCACAAATACCCCTGACGATGGGACTAATGCCGTCGTCTACCTAGGCCACAATCTAGAACAGTATCGTACTTGTAGATCCAGTTGCACCTCGATCGAAAATTCCATATGATGGGGTAGCTACCCCGCAGAAACACAGAGTGGTTTGGGGTATACCCCAGCCAATTTCCCCGAGAACGAGTCCCCAGAGTGGACTTCTCCAGGAACAACCATAAAAACGCCGATAAGATCCATGTATTCGGTCCGAGAAAATCAACAAAGCGCCTGGGCGACGGAGACTCCCATACACGAGTCCCTTATAAACACTATGATCTTATCTTCAGAGTATCGTCATTGGGTACGCTAGCAATGCGGTGACTGCGTTCGGGAAAGCGCCGAGTGCTAATTGCTGACATTTCAGATGCGTGTATCCAGGGTACGACGATTTCAATGAAAGAAAAAAAAAATGAGGAGGCAAACTGAATGGAGGCGAGGGTGCGGAGAAATCTCCGGGATATAAAAGCACAAGCACGTCCTACAATATGTCTCGAGGAATTGTGCTGAAGTCCATCCATCTCCTTGCCAGTCAAATCTCAAATTAGACCAAGATGGGCATTGTTTCGACCAAGTCAATTGCACGGCTGTCAGTGCTTGCTGCCTGTGGTCTAGCAAATGCGAGCAGCCTCGATGCCTTTGTTGAGAAAGAACGGGCCATCTCCCTCCAAAATGTCCTGAAGAATACCGGCCCTAATGGTTCTCGTGTTCCGGGTGCTGGAGCCGGCGTCATTGTTGCCAGTCCTTCTACTGTGAACCCGAATTGTGAGTTCGCCGTCCAACTTTTCAGCTGAACTCCCAACACTGACAGACAGAATGATAGACTTCTACACCTGGTCCCGCGATGCCGCTCTTACGATGAAGATGATAGTTGACGAATTCATGCTCGGCAACAAGCAGCTTGAGCCATACATTGAGCAATACATCCACTCTCAAGCAGTTCTTCAGTACGAGAAACCCATATTTCTTTTATGCAGTCCTCTAGCGAAATTTTGTTAGACCATTCTTGTGTGCGACTATCACTGACTCCAACTCTCTATAGAACAGTCACAAACCCGAGTGGGACCTTTTTGCCGAACGGAATGGGTCTCGGCGAGCCGAAGTACAATGTTGATCTAACACGATTCAACGGAGCTTGGGGACGCCCGCAAAGAGATGGCCCGGCACTTCGTGCCATCGCCTTAATTACGTACAGCAACTGGCTCATATCTCACGGCCAAAAACAAAAGGCACAGACGGTGATATGGCCGATCATCTCGAATGACCTGTCTTATGTCGGTCAATACTGGTAGGTCAACCTGCCTCTCATGCTTACAAACGGCATAGTTTGTGCCTAACTTGATGAAGGAATTCCACTGGATTCGATCTCTGGGAAGAAGTGCTGGGTTCAAGTTTCTTTACCACCCAAAACCAATTCCGTGCGCTCGTCGAAGGCAACACGCTTGCGAAAACTCTGGGCGTCAAATGCACTGGTTGTGATCAGGCCCCTCAGGTGGCCTGCTTTTTACAGGAATCATATTGGAATGGCGAGTATTTCATCGCCAATATCAACGAACAAAACGGTCGTACTGGCAAAGACGCAAACACAATGCTCGGTTCTATTGCCATATTTGACGTAAATGCTAAATGTGATGATGCAAGCATTCAACCTTGTAACAGCCGAGCCTTGTCGAGCTTCAAAGCTTTCGTTGACGCTTTCCGCGACCCGGCTCTGTATCCTATCAATAAAGGCGTGTCTCAATCCAAAGGTATTGCTCTTGGTCGATATACGGAGGATGTATACTTTACTGGAAATCCCTGGTACGTGGACTGATCGACTACTACGGAGCACGATTCTAACATGTTTCTAACAGGTATCTTATCACTGCCGGTGCCGCCGAATTCCTCTACGACGCCATCGCGCAGTGGATTCGCCAGGGGTCCTTGACCATCGATAAGACTTCACTCGGTTTCTTTAAAGACATTTACCCAGCGGCCCAGGCCAAGACTTACACACCGAACGGCAGAAGCCCTGAGTTCCCTCTCATCCTGAAGGCTCTGAAGGATTACGCAGATAGCTTCGCCGCAGTCGTTGAGAAGTACACACCGGCAGATGGTTCACTAGCTGAACAATTCAACAAAACTTCCCCATTCACCCCAGTATCGGCCGTGCATTTGACGTGGTCGTACGCTGCTTTCGTGTCTATGGCCGAACGACGGGCCGCTCAATATCCTCCGAGCTGGGTCCCTGCCCAAGGATCTGCCTCCTTGCCGAAACAGTGCACGTCCGGCTCAACTAAGGGCGTCTACGCACCCGCAACGGCTGCAGGTGCCCCGAATGTCACTGCGACCTGTACTTCCAACGTACGTTTCGAGGTCAACGCTACGACGTACTTTGGTGAGAACATACTAGTCGCCGGCAACACAACGGATCTCGGCTCGTGGAGTATCGGTAACGCCTGGCCGCTCGACGCTTCGGGCTACACGAGCCAAAGACCTCTTTGGGCCGCTACAATTGCACTAACGGCCGGTGAGACTATCAACTATGCATACGTGCGACAGGAGGATTGCAATCAGAAGCCGATCTGGGAGTCTGCCACCGCAAATCGCACTCTTGTTATCCCACCCTGTGACCCCAACGCTGATCCCAATACTGTTGTTATCGTTACGAACGATGCTTGGCAGGGACCAACAGGCAAGACAGGTGGCTGCTAGATATGTGTGCACACAGTTAGGGGCAAACTAATGTAATTATAATAAAAAACTCAAATGCCAAAATATTCACGTTGCCTTGAACATTCGATACACGAAGTCACCCAAGCACATTAAGAGGATCCACTTGCGTTTACGTAGAGCGCTCTTCTGTACTCTATAGAAAATGCTAAAATATACTATAGCACGTCCATTTCCCTCCTGCTCATACTATTTTCGTCTATAGACGAATTCGCTGTTGCGGTAGTTTCTTTATCCTTGTTGCATGAAACATACGATCGCAACTTAATTAGCTGCTTATATATGGATAGAACCGGCCTAAGTACTTACAATCTGCCCCCGAAATTTTCCTTGCTGGCTACTCCCTTGTACACGATTTATAGAAGCCAAATTCCACCCGCACTGCTCCAATATACATATATTTATACGGTTAATCTCATGTACTAAGCTTCTTCTATTGTGAGCTTAGAGCGCGTCCCAATTTTGGTGGTTTAAAGGCATGTCTCCATATCGACGTAACCATTATAAAATGAATACTAAGCAGAGCCACGTGTCAAGTTCTAATTAAAATTTAGAATCTCTTTAATAAACATATATGCCCAAGTAATCACTGCTATCCTAGCTAGTCAGCCTCAGCGATGAACCATGCCTTAGATGATTAAGTAGTAATGATACACTTGTATCTGAAAGCGCTTTCTTCTCTTTCTTTCTCTCCGTTTTTTAATGTAATGTTATCTTACGCTTGATTTTTGATGATGGTATGAACTGACGCTGTTCTGTTTAGTTACCTGTTCCCCTAGTCTTTATTATTACTTTAAAGAAGTCCAACAGCTTTGCTATCTAGGTAAGGTCGCACATCATCCCAGTGCTATATGGTGATGGTAGTTTGTGCTAAGCGTAATGAGATGTTCAGTCTAGTAATCAATCTGCCACGGATAAGAATCGAACTGTTTAAGTTGGGTGATGGGGGGAAAGAAAAGAAGAGGAGGGAAGAGGGGAAATTGAATGGCCAACGAGGGAATCGAACCCTCAATGCCTAATGATGCAGAGTAAAGATATCGAGTAAGTATACTAACGCTAGTTACGCTAGGAGTGCATCGCTAGGCCGTTCCAACTCGGCCAATAGTCCCTAATCTTAATATCTTATATATAGTACTTGTAAGGTGTACATTGGGCTCTGCTTGGGCCGTTCTAAGTTTTAACAGAGTTTGAGACACATAATCTAGATAGAAAACTGGAGAACCGCGTGGATAGGCATAGAGTACCCTTATACTTCTGGCATGAGTTGGATGACGTGAAATACACTGTAGTTTGCTATAGCCATCAGTCCTCATAGAGGAACCTGAATTCGAGCGGAACGTAACGTGACAACCACACCATCGTAGCTGGGCCCCGGAGAAGGAGGTGATCGTATTGTAAATAAGGGTGGTCAGGTCTTCTGGAGAAGTCACATTGTCCAAATCGCGTACCAGAGATAGTTTCAATATTAAAAGGCCGACAATTCACACATTCAAGGTCATTATATCAGCTCACTTACCATAAAAAAAGGTTAGAGAACTAAGGCTTGGTATGGTATTCGATATTGTAATAATCTACTTGAGCATCGAAGAGGTCAACCGTTAGCCTTCTCTTTCAACCCTAGCGGCGATCTAGGTTTAAGTATATGAGGGCTTCGCTCTTGTCTCCGACAGTAGCTCGACACCTAACAGTCAGTACTATATATAACGTTTCAACTTTAGGTACTTCCGGCCGAGTTGGTACGGCCTAGCGATGCCATTGCCCTAGCGTTCCGGGCGTTAGTATGTTTACTCAATATCTTTACTCTGTATCGTTAGGCACTGGGGGTTCGATTCCCCCGTTGGCTATTTGGCTATTTTTTCATTTTCTCCTATTCCCTACTATCTTTCCTATCCTCTCTCCCCTTTTTTTGCTTTTCCATTTTCTAATAGTTTCATGTATCTTCCTTGTCTGTTATTATTATTCTTTTCACGCCCCGTGAATACACACCATGTGTGTATCAACACGTGCAAGACAGCTCGAAGCTACTACCTCGCCGACGGCGACTACAGGTGGACCAAGCTGTTCCCTATGTGCATAAACATATTCATGGTTAAACTGTGCGGGATACGCCTCGTACGCTATTTACATGATATCATCGATCTTATCTCCTGGTATACAGGTAGTTGCAATCCCAATACCTAGGGGCCAGATCGTGTGACACTTGCCGTCTACCTCTTTGCCATTCCGGAACATGTTAAAATTGTGGTAACTACCTTTGCCTGGGAAGAAAAAAATTCCACTGAAAAATTCATGAACAAGTATGTTTGAGAGCTAACACGCAACATAGATACAGTTTGAGTGAGCAGTCTACAGCCTTAGCTGGGGGTGAGTTACATTTACTACGTGTTTTCGATTATACGCCGTCGTTCCTAATAACGGCGGGATATTGGTTCAAGGCCTGCTCTTGTTTCTATAGGGCAAAATAAGGCGAGGGAACTCGTGTCACTTCATGAATAAAAGTTAGAGACTCTAGATGTACTAGAGGCATTGCAATGGTCAGAGCTTTTCATGATTGTTGATAGAACTAATTCAACTTGGTGATGTCTATGCCATCCTTGCCGCCCAAAGCCTTCGAGCTACCTCCCACGATTAGGTTCTCATAACCAACCATGTAAGTCATTGGCAGAGTCATAAATCGACCATAATCATCTTCCAACGCCGCTGCAAATTCCTTGCTATTGTAGAATGATAGCCAATCATCCCACGTCCGAACCCAGATATGGGCACAACCATCGTAGTCAAGTACGTGTACACCTAGACTCTGCATCCGCTCTTTCATCTCGGGTGTTTGATGGTGCTGTACACGAAGTTGTGAGCGACTCCTGTGATACATTTTCAAGGACTGGAGAGAAGGGGGGGTACATGATACACACCTGAGCATAGCGCATGACATTCTTACGAAAAGCCTGGGTGGCGACGACTAGATCAGCATGTACTGTCTGCCAATGTCCAAAGAAAGTTTCGTAGTCGACCGAGTCGAGTTTCTTGAAAAATAACGAGACTTTAATGCATGGTTGAAAGTTGGGCTCGGAGCTGTAATCCAGCTGCGGATGCGTAAATTCGTGTTCGAACTTCTCCCAAGGCATCTTTAATTGTAGCTCTGTCCTGACTCTGCCTCAATATATTGCTGAATGAATCTCGTACATACTAGCTTTCACTGGGAAAGGTATATATATAGTGCCTATCGCTGGATATCAGGGGCTTAACGCCTATGGCCGAAGTGGGCTAACCTTGGCAGTATTGTCATTATCTGTGTCATCTGCTCGCTGGTTTCTCTGATAGGCTCTGCTGGACCTGTCAGATCCTAGTTCTACTTAGATAGGACGTTTGTTGCGTGGTTTAGGTGACTACCATGCATGCGTAGTCTAGCTATACTGGGTAAACGAAGAGAACGATGGTCTGTATTTGTCAAGTGTGGTTGTTCATACATAATGATGCCGGCCATATCATCTGGTGTCAATGGGTCGAACCTCTGGAAGTATATAATATCGTCATACTGTTAATTGACCTCACCGAGGCCGTTGGCGAGCTTACTGAGTATACACGGGGCGTTTTGGTGCCACGCCGTTCGCCCGGACTGGGTCAAACGTGTGCTGTTAACTCGCGGTCACAAATAGCTCATCGATGTTGGCTGAAAATATAGTATCTACATCGGTGATAAGGCCCTTATATTCCACTGTGACATTAAACCTCTCCTGCCTTCCATCTATGATGGAGGTTGCTCTTGTTATAAGCTCTCGAGTAGTTGATAAACGTGCCCTTGGCAACTTAGACTTAACCCAGAGGAGAAGGACCTCAACCCAACCATAGAGTTTTCACCGTTTTAATGTATGTTCGTACCATATACTGATAGCAGTTAGCATAAACCATGCCAAAATATCTTATTATTAGATACATAATTATTTGAAGAACTGCAGATGTTGAGAAAACAGGCATACAATTGCAAATGACTATTTACGATCTCATGAATTCACGCATTGAAGTTTTTCTTCGTACTCATAACTTTTGGTGTAGACTGGAGCACAGTTGCTCTGGGGCAATGGTCTCTAGTGATTGATATTGTCTATACTTCTCCTAGTCTATGGCATGCTTTGCAAGACCAAGGTCCTCGATTAAGAGAACACACAGCACCTTGATTTGCCTGCTAATTCTTCTCCCGAAGTGACTCATGCTGGCCACATGCTCGCTTCTGTGGCGAAATTCCGTGAAGATATCTTTAAATTAGATTCGTTGGCTCTACCCTTGCGTACATGACTCCCTGAAGCTGGATGGTAGATGCCTGGATCACGTAATGGTAGTTGAGCAAAGGAGACCGTTTCCTTTATCGACATTTAGATGTTATGTCATGTCCTTTAGAGAGTGTACTCTTTTTGTAAAAGCTTGGCAATTGTGTTAAGTCTGGGATATCGTGTTAGCGGATGAAATCTTAGCGAGGTCGAAGGCAATTGAATGTCTAGCTTACTGAATATTGCTTGTTCCCTCGTAAATAGCGCCAATCTTGCTATCTCGCCAGAACTTCTCGGCAAGACCTTCGCGGACGAAACCCATACCACCCATCCATTCGACAGCTAGACCGCTGACACGACCCGCGACTTGAGACGCGAACAGCTTGGCCATGGCGGCGTCCTGAACGAAATCCTCACCAGCCTCCTTCTTTCTGGCCGCGTTATAAACGAGGGCACGGGCGGCTGCGATTTCGGTGTATGACTGGGCGATCTGGTGTTGCATTCCCTGGAACTCGCCAACAAGTTGGCCAAACTGCTTCCTGTCATTCCAGACATACTTGACGGCGTTCTCCCAAGCACCAAGAGCAAGACCGGTCATCTGCGCAGCAATGCCAATACGGCCTTCGTTCAGGAGGCCAATGGCATACTTGTAACCCTGGCCCCTCTCGCCTAGCAGATTCGCCTTGGGGATCTCGACGTCGTCGAAGTTGAGAACGCAGGTGCTGCTGGCCTTAATACCCAGCTTCTTCTCTTTCTTGGCGATCTCGAAGCCCTTGGCACCCTTCTCGACGATAAAGGCCGTAATACCGCGGTGGCCCTTGCTCGGGTCGAGGTTCGCAAAAACGATGAAGAACTTGGCCTCCATCGAGTTCGTAATCCACATCTTGCTACCTGAGATCTTGAAGCTGTCACTTGTCTCGGTGGCCTTGGTGGCAAGTTTGAAAGCATCAGATCCCGATACCGGCTCGCTAAGACAGAAGCTGCCGACCGTGTCCGTAGCTAGGCGAGGTAGGAACCTCTTCTTGATGTCGCTGCTGCCCCACTTGATAATGGCTGTGTTGACGAGCGTGTTGTGCACGTCGACCATGACACTGACGCTAGGATCGACACGAGCCAGCTCCTCAATGCCGACAATGGCGGATGTGAAGTTCATACCGGCACCGCCGTAGTCTTCGGGAATCTCGACACCCATAAGACCCTGCTCGAAGAGCTGCTCAACAAGCGCTGGGTCCATTGCTTCAGCCTCGTCCATGTCGCGCACTTTGGGGAGAATAACATCGTTGGCAAACTTGGAGACGGCCTCCTTCATTGCCGTCTCGGTCTCGGATAGATGTGTTATGGGAGTTGGAGGGATCTCAGAGATGTCAGAAAGGCGGCGGGGGGTGGCGGACAGTGGCCGTAATCTGAAATGTTCAGTACGTTCTACTCGTTTTACATGGGTAGATATCTACAAAATACTTACTGCTGTGCACTTAGTGTCTGTGAGGGGCGTATGCATCGTGGTGATGTGGATGAGATTCTCGCAGCAACACCATGACCCCTCCGAAGAGCCGGCCTCAACACTCTAGCAAACGACGACATTTTTGAGAGCAATTGGGGTTATATGGGGTGAGACAATAGACAAAAACGATATACTAGATATGCTTTGTATTGGAAAGTAAGATCCCCGAACAGAGTGGGTAATTGCCACAGGCAAGAGGAATTTAGTAGAAGTTTGAGATAATTGTCGCTGACGTTTCGAGGTCAACGATGCCTCTGTCATTGTTCAGCCGAGGGTAGCCATCAGACCCATGGGTCTCTACCATCTTTACCTTGGTATGGATAATTGCGGGTCACCTGAATCAATGTCTGGGGTTGTTCCCTGAGGGTTACAGTAGCCTCAGGCATAAGTTGGCATGTGAATGTCTCTATCTGCGCTAAAGTGAACCCGCACCCGCCGAGATATTGACGGCCCGGCATCAGCTGCACCAAAGTGCCAAGACATCTGAATCTGCAATTACCCAATTATCGATGATGGGAGCGTCCAGCTTGCAGCATCGTGAGCTATAACCAGCACCTAGATCAAAGCTCAACATGGCGGCGCCCATACTACGGTCCCTTTGGCCGTCCCTGGCTCGGCGACCGACTACAACAATACCGATATCATCGACCACGACTCTGTCATCCCAGCTTGCATCACGCCTCTTTTCGACGACACCTGCACCTAATGCCACATTAAACCAAGTCCTACGCGTACGTTGCGACTCTCGATGATCTGATACCCTATTTCTGTCACCCGTACTCAGATTAGAGATCACGATTTTAACAGCCGGTTTCTCTATAGGGTTGCCGTAAGCCGCAACGAGCCCGCCACGCCGTATCCCCCGCGCTGTCCGACACGCTGTGTCCCCAGCAGAAAGGCGTATGTCTGAAGGTCGGAATTACGCGGCCCAAGAAGCCCAACTCAGGCGAGCGTAAGACGGCCCGTATCCGTCTGTCCTCCGGCCGCATGATCACAGCCTACATCCCCGGCGAGGGCCACAACATCCAGCAGCACTCCGTCGTGCTCGTGCGCGGCGGTCGTAGTCAGGATTGTCCCGGTGTGCGCTATCACCTGGTGCGCGGTGCCTTGGATCTGGTGAGTTTATTGAATATCTGCACTTAGATCTTATTTATTTATTTTACTTTCTATCTCGTGGATGTATGTTAATATTGCTGCTAGGCTGGTGTATCGAGCCGTATGTCGAGCCGAAGCAAATACGGTACGAAGAAACCTAAGAAGGCATCGGTGGGAGGATAAAGATTATTCGCATTGTGAAGCGCATGAAGGTTCTGACCTTTGATGGGACAACTTGGACTAGTGTAGAGCAAGTGCTCTCCAGCCTGCATCAATATCTGTACAGTATTTTATAATGCCGCTGATAATCGGCAATCATCATTCAAATATCGTGACCGCGGAACGAACTTTGTATTTACACATGAAGAATGAACAACACACGAGATCTGTTTCCAGATGACGAATTCCGAGACGCCAGCTAGTCGTCCCGACTAGCCTTGAAACCCCTGCCCCGAGCCGTTGTAATGCGTGATAACCCGCCATGAGGGTAAAGATGGACTGCCCCTCTACTATACATGCCTTGTCGTAATGTAATTTCATCTTATCGCTTTACTCCTATCGTTTACTCTTCCTCCTTGTAACCCTGCGGTTTGTCTAGCTTATTGATATCAAAATACCTCGATGTGCCTAAGACAGCAAATTCCGTCAGTATATAGCATGAGGAACGCTGTTCAATGGTGACTTACATGAATATCCTTTCCAGTCGAAGTTCTCCTTAGGATTGCAGTGGCAACGGAGGTCAATCCGTGTCTGCTCACCCGTTGGGCAGTGAGTAAATGGAACATGGTAGTATGCGATGTCGTTGAAGAAGTGGATCTCTTCCTTCTTCAGAAGCAAGCCGGCGGCGATGGAGTGAACCGGCGCATCTCCCCACCTCTCGTAGAAGAATCCTCCGTCTTGGTCGAGAGACTCGAAGAAGTCGAGATAGGGCTTAGATCGTAACCATTCGAGGTTGCCGACTTCGAAGTTAGACCACTGGTATAGGATTAGCTTTCAAACAAGAAAAGTACACAGACTAGGTAATACATACGAAATGACACTTGTTATAAGTTTCACCACCATCATCACTGAGGAAACCCATAGAGTTGCCTTCGGCAATGTGTTCCGGATAGTTCTTCGCAAACTTCTTCACGCTGTCCCACAGAGTTGGGATCGTCTCAATATATTCATACAGACTCAGGACAAAGCTGTACTTCTTTTTATGTTCGGACATGTAGCGGAATGGATCGTAATGAATATCGCAAAACAGCTCGATGCTTGGTTCAACTCGCCAGTACCACTCGTAGTTCATCATCAACTCCTGACGAAAGAAGAAGCCGGACTCAAATCTGCACATATGACGGTAGCTGATAGAATCCCCGTAGATGATCTTGCGCTGGGCCATGTCTTCGCGGACCTTCTTTGCCTTGTCCTGGTCAATATGCTCCGGAAAAGACCAATGCTCATAAGGAATCTCGCCGTAGTGCGTCTTGCCCGAGACGAGAGAGCTAGTGACTTTCTTGAAGGTGTCATCGAAGGGCTTATCGTTTAAGAAGACCCAGTCGTAGTTGTATCGACGGTTAAATCGATCTTCGACTTGACGGATAGACCGAGCAATATCCCACACGTCACCGTTTCGGGCCAAAGTGACAAATGTGGCATTCATGCGAGGACCGGGCGCGGTTCCGAGCATATCATTCCAGCCATGATCATTCGGATTCAAGGCCATGGCTGCTTCTCCAATGTCCATCTGTTGTTTCGGGGTGCCGGGTGGGGGTCTGGTCGATCCTTTCATGGGGTCGGATTCGATGTTGTCGGTGCTGCTGCCGGGCACCGTCGAGCCAAATTTCCCAACACCGCCATCACTTGTTGTGTCATCTGGAGGCCCTATATCGTTTGATTTGGACTGCCCCGGCGACATTACCCCAACCGATCCGGCGCCACCACCGCCATTGATGATAGGTTGCTGCTTTTCCGAGGGATTGGTGAGGGGTTGCGTTTTACCAACGTTGAATGAATCGGGCTGAAGATGATAGCCTTGGTTGTTGGAGATAAAGTAGAGAACGCCGAGAAACTGAATGCGACCGGGATCGTTAGAGGAAAGGAGACTGGCATGAGGGGATTAGAAACAACAGATAAAACTTACGAAGGCGGCAAAGACTATGTATCTCACGATACGGGCATTTCCAGCAGCCATGATTGACTTCGGGTAAGTTGGGGATGGCCCCGAGTGCTCGTATGTCGTGGAAGATCAAGGCAGCCGCGCAGTAATTGAGCTGATTGAGTAGTAGGGCAAGCGTTGCTCCTCGGAAGAAGGTGAATTAGAAGGAGAACAGCGCCCGGGCCGCCCAATGAAGGGCTGGGGAAGACCGAGAAGTAACTTTAGGCTTGTGGCACGAAAAGCAACAAAGGGGGGCGTCAGGTCATCTCACTTTTTGGCGAGCTGAACAAAGAGCCGCGAGGCTTGACTTGATATAGGAGGATCTGATAATTAGGGGTTTGATAAAGACTGGAAGCTATGGAATAGTGAGACGTAGGCGCAAACGAGGTAGAACTTGGAATGAAAAGTCCGAATGCTCGGTGGAGTGCCGATGGATGGACGGGAACAATGGTGAACGCTAAGGGGCAGTCAATCCCCAGGGAGCAACTTCGAACTCAGTTGAAGAAGTACCGTACCGCCCACCTACCTCCTCGGGGAGCTTGATAGGCAGATGTTCGGTAGTTATGTAGTGTACTCAAGGTAGCACGGACAAGAAGTAGTAGCAAAGTGCAAGATAGAAAGATCACCTATACGTAATCCTTACTTTTTTTAAGATAAAAAAAAAAGGGGACCTTGGATAAGTGCTTGAGAATAAGAGCAGGAACGGGAGACGTTTTGGTGAAAGGCCAATGCACCAATTAGATCAGTTAATTAATTAGCATCCACGCAAGACATGCGCAGGGTCAGTGTAGTGCGCCTGGAATACGAAGGGTAGGTAGAGAAGTCGTACTCCCTCATAAATTTGGACGGCCGAATTGGTCGAAATGGAGGCGACCGCGTCACTGTGCTATGTAAATTATCTATAGACCCACCAGTTGCCCTGCAATTCCTCGCATGGGATTCGCATCTGGATTTATTCAACAGGCGGGTCTCGGCCAGGGCCTGTAAAACGGCGGATCGGGGCGGGGTCCTCTACCAAGGTACACGTGTAGATAGGTAGGTGCCGTTCTGCCGTCCTGGGTCGCGTAGAGACACTGTGGGGTCCAATACGCCGAGCCTCGTACAGCTGTGATCGATTCCACAAGGTAACGGATGATGTTGACTTAAATTAGGAGGTGCCACAGCCTCTTTAGGTCGCTAGAGGCTTGATTTATTATTTTTAATAAGATCTCAGCTCTAAAAACATGTTTTAAAAATTGTTTCAAAAATAAATAATATTTATTAATAGTTATAAATATTTATAACCCATTTTATTAAGCTATATAAATTAAACTATTTAAATTAATTATATAAATTAAATATATTTATTTATAAAAATAATATTATATAAATTAAATTATATATATTAAACTATATATAATATTATATTTAAAAAATATAAATATTTTTTTTTAATTAAGCTTATAAGTTTTATTTTTTTTAATAATATTAAAAATATATTAAACTAAATAATATATTATTATTTAAATAAATAAAATAATTTTTTAATATTATTTTTATTAATATTATTTTTAATTTTTATATTATTAGTTTTAATATTATTTTT
>MU280287.1:0-31682 GCA_022385635.1 Xylaria scruposa | reverse complement strand
TTTATTTATTTAAATAAATATTTTATTAATTATTTTAATATAATTAATATTTTAATTATTTAATTATATAAAATTATTTTTTATTAATAATATAACTTTTTTTTAAAAACTTTATTATTTAAATAATAAATATATTAAAATTTAATTAATTTTTTTTAATAATTAATTTATTATAAATTTAAAAACGTTAATTATTTTTATTATAATTATTATATATAAATATTATTTATAAAAATTTTTCCGTTTTTTAAGTTTTTTAATTAATTTAAGCTTAATAGTTGTTATATTAATTATTAATATTTTAATTATTTTTTTAACTGTTATTATAATTAAGTTTATAATTTTTTATTATATTATTATATTAATTATATATAAATTAAATAATAATTATTTATTATATTAAAATTATAATAAAATTAGTTTTAATAATATTAATAAAATTAAAAATTATTTTTTATAAATATATAAAAATTAAAAAAGTTATAAACTTAAATTTAATAATTAAAATCTTTTATTTATAATATTTAATATTAATTTAAAATTATTAAATAAATTAACTTTTTTTTATTATAAGTTTATATTTTTTTAATTTTAATTTAATAATATTTAAATTATAAGCTTAAAATATTTTTAATTATTTAATATAAATAAAATATTTATATTATTTAAATTAATTTTATAATTATTAATTTTTTTTAAAAAGTTTATATAAAATATATTAATATTAATTTTTTTTTATAAATTATTATAACTTTAAAAAATATAAATCTTATATATAAAATAAAAAAAATTTTTAATATTAAATATTTTTTAAACTATTATTAATTTAATTATTTATTTTTTGTTTTAATATTATATATTTATTATTTTATTTAATATTATAATTTTTAAAATAATTAAATAAATTAATAATATTATTTATAAAATAAATAAAATAAAAAAATTTTTAATATTTATTTTATTAAAAAATATTTATTAAAATAAAATTTAGTTTAATTATAAGTTTAATATTAATATTATATTTAAAATTAAATAATTAAAAATTAATAAATAATAATATTTAATTAAAATATTTAATAAAAAAGCTTTCGGGCTTATAACTTATTAAAAAATAAGGTATATAAGCGTAATATTTAACTAATCTATTTAATTATAGAGTAGTGGAAAGGACCTGCTTATATACACGGAATGCCTTGAGACCCTTATACAGTACACGCAGTAACTCCTTGACCTAATATACGTTCAACATTCTTATATTTCTCTTTGATATCGAGTGCTATCTGGATCATGTTGTGTCTACCTTTTGACAAACTGGCCGTGGCCGTTCCATTGTGGCCACTATGACCATTAGTGCAACAGGGTACGATAACCTGTGATTTTGTGGCTTGAATCCTCCGTAATGACTTTTTTTTTTCTTCCAACAAGAGGTTGCATTCAGACGCTGTTGGTGATGGCAGTGCAGCTACATGCTTTTCGTGACTTCGGGCTTGCTGTAATCAGGCTGGCTGTTGGTTTCAGATGAAGTGGCGCGGTTCATGCTCTCTTGCCATTTCGTCGATACTGGCCTGTTGGTTGGTATATTCTAGCAGCAGGCTAGTGAGCCCTGGCGTTACGCTGGGAGATGGGATCTACCCGTGCCGCGACCCACTCTGCCCGGCGCTTGGTGTTCTAACTTTACGTTGCTTAAGTACCTAGGTACCTACCCAGAAGTGCAGCGGCTAAAAAGCCCCGCAACCTACCTAGGTATCTTTGCTCATGAGCGCCAGCCGCATTCATTTATGATTTCGGGCTTTCTGGCCCATGATTCCTTCCATATTACATTTTATCCTCACTGAGAAAAGGTCGTCCAAAAAACATGACATCTGACGGCCAAAATGTCAGCCAAGATCAGGGCGATGGTTCAGACTGGGACGACACGACAGATGAGAGCAGCAAGCACAGGCTCGAGGACATTGAAAGTCCTTCATCGTCCCGTCTAGAGAACCTGCCCGTCGAGCTGGGATTGCTGCTTCTTTCGAGCATGCCAGACCTACCAACGCTACGCGCGTTGGTCCACGCCTCTCCCGTCCTGCACGCCCAGTACCGGTACAATCGCAATAGTATTCTTCGCGCATGCCTGAGCCGCGAGTTGGATGGCTTCCTCGTCGATGCTTATGCCACTACCATGTCTCGGGTGCGTGAGCTTGGGCCTAGGACTGACGAGACTATTGCCGACTATCTTGATACTTATCAGACATGGCTCTCAAGCTCGGCCCCCTTCCCAGATATGAAATCAATTAGTCCCGGTCGTATTCGTTGGATGGTAGCCTATCACATATCTGTCGCCCGACCCTTAGCTCGCCTCTATAGCAACTGGGCTCTCGCAAACCTCAAAAAGGCAGTCTTGGCGTCAACAAGTCGGCAAGCAATAGCAGAGACAGAGATAAATGGGGTAGCGAAAAAAGAGGTAGAAGAGGATACGGCTGCACAAGGCCATCACGATACCGAACTAAGTAGAAGCGAAGAGATACGCCTTTTTCGGGCTCTTTATCGATATGAGACTTACCATCACCTTTTTGGTCGGAATCAGGGCCAACGCCTGGGCGGATTTCGCCATCACGAAATCCATGATTTATTCTTCTGCCTTTTCGATCCTTGGGAGGCTGAGGCCGTCGGATGCATCGAAACCTTCGTGAGGTTTAAGTACGAAGATATCTTCAACCAGGTCAAGGCAGATTTACATCCAAGAAATGCCAGGTTCAGACAGGAGAATGGAGTTTATAACCCCGAAGGCTCTCACGACCTAGAAATGGAACATAACGGTGAGCACACATGACTACCCTTCCATACATAGCGGGGGCTGTACGGGTAATATGTGAATAAGAATTGCTAACTCGACGACGAATAGACTATATGGATGGCACTATTTCCCGCGGCTTAAAGATGACGGCGCGGCTATTAGTAATCGACGACCATGACAAACTCGTTTCTAAAATGCAACGATGCCTTACCCACTCTCAGGAGTTAGATGCCCCTATGTGGCGGGCGCTTGGGGCTGTGGCACAGGGTGACCGACGCGAGATGTCAACCAAGTTCCCTAACGCTCGAGACGAGGCCGAACAGAGGCGGGATCAGATGCACTTCACTGGAGATGCCGTACCCCCCGATAAGCCGCCATTCGCGTGGGTTGTTTTGTGGGGTGAAAAATACTCTAATATATACGGAGAGTACGTACCATTATCAGTAAGACAATGGGGTTACGTTATGTGGGATAAGCACCGATGGATCGACCTGGGCGCCGATACAAATTTCATCGTAAGTCAATGGAATGAGTCTCCTCATCTAATTGATGAGATTGAGAATGACTATGACTGGAGGCCCGTAGAACGTGAGGATATATCTTGAAACTGACCGCGTGGTGCTTACGTAATAAGACCATTTAGGGCCAACATGAAATAATATTTCGAATGTTTCGCCCAGGTTTGTTACTATAATTTGTGCACTACAGATGTCATCGTCTTGGCTAGCTATCAATAACCCATTTAATACGCAGTAGTTATTCGATGGCGCTTTATGACTTATTGTGATCAACTTCGTATGTAAGGCATCGCAATAGTCACTTAGATTGCTATTAATATTCCCCCAAAGTGAGAAACATCCTAAGAACTGAGGTTAATTTTCGAACCCGCTTTTCTGGGTCAATCAATTGCCCCCTACCAAACATTAAATGGTCAGGTGTAATCCGCTAGCTGTCGGCCAATAAAGCTCCTTGACGTCACATAAAATAATTGATAGCTATAAAGATAGTGGAGTATATTGCTAAAGATGTCAGTTAGCTCTTCATAACTTTAAATCCGACCTGGCCGATGTTAGTCTCCTTGGAGATGTTAACCGCACTTGTATTATCCTCGTACATGCAGTTGGAGGCTCCCGAGCATCCGAGCCATGCTTGTTAGTAGGGTTCATTTCACCTCATGATACATTGCGTGAAGTCAAATACGGCTATTAGTCCTGTCCCTGTTAAGCATTCCTCCCGCACAGGTCAAAGGTTTACCCAAATCTTTGCCCACGATCACAGGTCAATTTTGGCGTCCTAGACAGTTTGTAGAGTCCAGGACTTATAAAAGGACAATCGGTAGACTATGCCACATCCGACCCACTGTCGTCACCGCTACTTGCGCAAGTACATCCTCTGCGATCAAAGCTGCCTCCGTATTTATACAACTACCAAAACCTAAAGTCCCTACTTCCCACCGTCAAGAATCCATACCAGGGTGTCTCAGCTGTGAAAATCTTTCAGAACTATAAGCATGCCTCCTAAAAGACTACCGAGCATCCTCCTGGTTCCTGGAGCATTCGGCAAGCCTGATGGCTTCGATTTGCTCCTACCATACCTACATGAAGCCGGCTTTGCAACCCATCCAGGGGCGTATCCGAGCTGTAACCCAGCAAATCCACATGTGGCAACTTGCGAAAACGATATCAGCTTTCTTCGCAATAGCGTGCTTCTACCTCTCCTAGAACAGCAGAAAGACGTGATCATCCTGGCTCATTCTTACGGGGGTGTAGTAGCTGGAGGCGCAGCGAAGAATCTTGATAAAACAACTCGGGAGGCGCAGGGTCGGGTTGGTAGCGTTATCGGACTGATATATATTGCTGGCAATATCACGCTGGAAGGGGAGTCGCTCCTACAGGCGGTTGGAGGGACTTATCCACCATTCATCAAGGAAAACAAGGTAGGATCATTGCTACGAATTTCTAGAGCTCAAGTCTTCTGATACACAATTCAATACTGCAGCCAGCCGAGGGCGTTGCGATTATCGAGCCAGCAATGAGTGTCTTGTACAATGACTGCGACCCAGCACTCGAGTCGGAATTGGCGAAGCAGATGAACCCCCATTCCCTCTTAGCTTTTGCTACCGCTGCCACAGCACCGGCTTGGGCAGATAAAGGTTTCGACGGGGCGAGAGCTTACATACGGACACTTGAGGACTGCTGTAACCCTTCGTGGCTACAAGATTCATGGCTTGAGAAGTCCAAGGTACGATGGGATGTGGTTGACTTCAATACCGGCCATATGCCATTCGTCAGCAAACCTAAAGAATTGGCAGCAACGATTGTGAAGCTTGGTCATGGGTTTATGGCCCCTTGAACGTGGTCGTGTCTTATTGGTGGTGATTTTTGGCTTGATTAGCAGGAACTTACTAGGCACACGATGCCCAATCTACCAAGTCTTTACTATTCATAGTGGGAGCGTGTGACTTGATGAAAATTGACGCGTAGCTCTATAAATCAGCGCTCGTAGGTTGTAATCGATGTTACAAGAAGAGCAACGACCAAACGATAGAGTGGCTTGAAATGTAACTGCGTATTATCAAGGGTTCGGAGTTTTCGTAAAGTATAAGGAGTACGATGGTGTATAGGACGTAAAAAGGATGAATCATTACAAGAACAATAGGTCTCACCAAGGACCTCGACAACTTCGTTCTTCTGTAGTAACAAATTTCTCAGAGATGAAGCAAATTACGCCTATCGTATTATGGTAGAAATATCTTATCGGCCTAAGATACGGGATATGATCTCTACGAGTCTTTCGCTGCAATTTTCAGCATCTAACTCACCCCCATTTTGCCGCCAAGCAACAAAACGGTCCGGCCTAACTAGAACGGCCCCCTTTTCGCTGATGCCTTTCTTCTTAGACCAACCGTAAAAGACATCACGATAATCCTCCCCTCCGATGCTATACACTGGGATCTCTACTGATAGTTTCTTGAGTACTTGGTCCGCTGCATGAACCCACTTCGCCTTCCCGCCGACCCCCGTAAAGATCGTGAAGTGGCCTTTACCTGCCAGATCATGAGTCGATATCATTGGGTCGTTTGGTGTTGCTTTTGATGCACGTAACCAAGCGTGTGGTAGACGAAACCCAGGATAGGTACTTTCTAGATAATGGAGATCCGAGTCTTCGGGGTTAGAGAAGCAGGGAGGCGGATTCGGTTCATCGCCAGCCCACACAGCGTCGGATATGTATAGCTGATTCATCTCAACCCCGAAGCCATGCCTCTCGGCGTCCAGTTTCTCGATGATCTGCTGAAATGCAGCTCTCGCTTCTGCGCCCTCCTCCGTATCTTCCTCAAGCCGGTCGAGAATCTTGCGCTTCTTGGTCAAATCCGGCTCAAAAACTCCCATCAAAGAGAAGAGTTGCGCATGAATCTTCCCGGTTTCATTCGTACGTCTGACGACAGCTCTGCCAACAGGCTGTCTCTCCGCGCTGAATGACTCCAATAACGAAGGCGAGGCCAGCCCTTTTCGGATATATCCAATCTTCCACGCAAGATTGTACGCATCTTGAATGCATGTGTTACTTCCAAGACCATTGAAAGGCGGGTGCCTGTGAACTGCATCCCCAAGACAGAACACCCTTCCGCGACTGTATTGCTCTGCGTAGCAGTCTCTAATTGACCAAGTGGAAAATCCTTTTACCTTGATTTGGACGGTAGCATCTCCAATTAGATCTTTAACGTGATTAATGATCTCGTCCTGGCTAGCAGTGACTTCGTTGACGCCTGGTTTGGCCAGCATGCTGATCACCCACTCGGAGAAGGGCGTTACTTGGCGGGTTATTGCGATAGCGCAGTAGTCTGGCTGTGGCTTATCAGGCTTGATCAACATATGTATTAATCCGGGAGAGTTTGTCATTAAATGGCTCTGGATTTGAAGCTAGTTAGCCTACACTTCCTTGTGGGGGTTCCTATGGTCGAACATACTAAATCTGCTTCAAACCAAACATTCACCGCAAACCCTCCGCCTGGCGTATCATGAAATGGGAGTTGTACCTCTCGTGCAACCACACTTCGTGCGCCATCTGCTCCGCAGAGATAGTTTGATATCACTGTCAGCTCTTGGCCGGATAGCAAATCTTTAATAGTTGAATGAACTTTGCCTGTCGCTGTGTCTTCGCGGCATGTGAGGAATTCATAGTCCCAACGAAGCTTGAAGCCATTCTGCGTAGCAACTCGGAGCAGAATTGGCTCTAGAATAGATTGCGGAAGGTCTGCTTGTTCGCAAGGTGTTGCCTTTTTGTACTCTCCCTACATTCATCAGTGAGGAGTGATCTGGGGTTGGTAAGAGGTATTAGCTAACCTCTCTGTTAGGATCGTTTCCAGCGTAGTATGATCTTGAAATTTCCTCTCCTACCATCGTATGACAGAATCGGTAAAATTTGATGAGCTCCTTTGGTGTAGCAACACTCCGGCATTCTCGCTCCAGCCCAGCATCTCGCAGACATTCTACGTTGTAGATGTTAGAACATGTTACAACATATGCATTTCGAATAGTTGATTTATAGGCATACCAAACGTGGCATTGTTAGTATAGTGGGCTCGGGGCGTTCTTGCTGTTGAGGAGGTTTTGCTGATAATGAGTCCAGTCACACCTAATGGTTCCTAATCAGAGTCTGCACCCACGAGCATGGAGGAACTGAAGCAATGCCCACCGTATTGAGTTAGGAAGCATCCCAAGCTGGCCCCTGCAGGTCCAGCTCCAACAATCAGTACGTCTGTCTCGATGCACGTCATGATGTAATATTGTAGCAATGGGCCTGCGTGCCTGGAAAGAGAGAGTTTCTACTCTAGGGTCCAACATGCGAACTACATTCTTATCGTTTTGGGCGACACGCAATCCAGCATCTGCCAAGGAACCACACGAACGACACCATGCGACGACATCCTAGCTCTATCAGTTGATAAGGCCATTTCGTCGTCAGCTTACTAAGATAGCGTTCCTAATGAACGGTCAGGAATTCACCTAGGTGCTAGAGAAGGCGACGATTAAAAAGTCAAGCTGTCCGCCTAGCCATGACCGCCACTTCGAGTCGTTGCTATAGTTGTCATTCCCTGACCAATTGATTCTGCTTCATATGTACAAGGGTTCTTTAGACTGTGTCTCGTTGGCCAGAACTGTACATACCACACATAGTAAGCGCTGTCGCTTGGCTTCTAGGCGGACTAACTTACCAGGTAACCCACTTAGTTATAGGCTGCCAGTTTGGGCAGTAGCTCTGTGATCCCATGTCATTATTCAACCTTCCCCTTTCTACTTTTTTAAGTTTTTAGAAAGGCCTTACTTATTCTCTGGTTAAGTAATATTTATATTTCTTTCTAGCTTTATATTTTTATAACAAGCTTTTATTTTTTTAATTTTAATTTTTAATAAATTTTTTTATTAAAAAAGATATTATTATTTAATAATTAAAACAAGCTTACGCCCGTTTTTAACGCCTTAAATATATTTATAACAAAAACATTATTAAATAATTTTAAATTTATAAGTTTTTATTTTATACTTATTTTATTTAAAAATTAAAATAAAAATTTTATTATTTATAAAAAAATTATTTTTATAATTATTTTTATAATTAATTTTATTTTTTATAAAATTAATATTATAATTATTTATATTAAATAAATAAAAAAAATATTTAATATAATTTTTTATATTTTTATAAAACTTATTAAAAAAAAAAGAAATAATATTTTTAAACAGCTTTTTTTTTTTATAATAAACGTTTTTTTTTTTAAAAAAATAATAATTAATAAAAAAACTTATATTAAAAAAATAATTATTTATATAAATATTATTATTTTTATAATAAATAATTTTTTATATAATATAATAATTAATAAACTTATAAATATTATTAATAATAATATTTTTTATAATAAGTTTTATTTTAATAATAAAAAAAAAAGTAATATTAATTATAATAATAATAAAAACAAGCGCTTTTATTTATATTTATATATTTATTTTATTTTTTAAACTTTTTTTAAAAATATTTTTTTAAATTTTAATTTTAAAAAAAATATTAATTAAACAATAATTAATAAAAAACAAAAAAAGCTTAAATAATATTACTTTAAAAATAGTTTTAAAGTTTTATTAAAAATAATTAATAATTTTTTAATATATAACTTTAACTTTATAAATTTTTATATTTTTTTATATATATTATTATAATATATTTTTATTTTTTTTTTATAATAATATTAATTTTTATTAAATAATTTATATATTATAAAAATTAAAAAATAATTAATTTTTTTTTTTAATTTAATAATAAATTTTTTAAATATAATATTATAATTAAAATAAATAAAAAATAATTTATTTATATAATTTTAAATATTTTTATTTTTTATTTTTTTTTTAAATAAACTATAATTAACCTTTTTATAAAAAAAATTATTATTAAAATAAGTTAATAATTTAATAAAATTATTTTTTTTAAATATAATATAAATTTTTAAATAATTTTTTTATTTAAAATAATTAAAAAAAATTTTTTTTTTTTTAAGTTTAAACTTTTTTATTTTTTTATTAAAATTATTATTATAATATAATATAATAATTATTAAAATTTTTATAACTTATACTTTTATAAAAAAAAATATATATATATAACTTATAAAAAAATATATATTTTTAAAGCTTATATAAGCTTTAATTAATATATTAATTATTATAACTTATATTAAACTTTTTTTTTAGCTTATTTTATTAAACTTATTATTAAAAATAAATAAGTTATTTATTTAAAAAAAGTTTAATTTATTATTATTAAATAATTAAATAATAAAGCTTTTAAAATATAAAAAAAAACTATTATTATTTTTATTTATAAGTTTATTTTTATTTTTTTATTAATTATTTTATAATTTTTTTTAATATAACCGTTTATTTTTTTTTTAAAAATAAACTTTTTAATAAGTTTTTAAAAAAAAATTTTTATATAATAAATAAACATATTAACTTATAAGCTTTTAACTTTTATTGCTTTTTTTTATATATAAAAAAAAGCCCTTTATATTTTAATTATTTTTTAAAAACAAGCTTAAAATGTTAGCTTTTTTTTAACTTTTTTTATTAATATTATTATTAAAAGCTTTAATTTTAATTTTAATATAAAAGCAAAAAACAAGAAAAAAGCTATTTTTAATAAAAATAATAATAATAATAATATAAATAATATTTTTTAATAATAAACTTTAAATAATTAATATATAAAAAATATATATAAAAAGTTTTTATTATTTTTTAAATTAATATTAATAAATTAATTTTATATTATAATATTTTTTTATATTTAATAAATAATATTAAAATAAATATTATTTTTATATAAAAATTATAAATTTATTTTATAAGCTTAAAAAATATATATAAAAAATATAATTTTTATTAATATTTTATTTTAAAAAATAATTAAAAAGTTATTTTTTTTAAAATTATAACTTATATTTATAAAAAATAAAAAAGTTATATTTATTTTTTTATTAATATTATATATTTTTATATTATAATTATATTAATATATAATTTATTTATATATAATATATATTATTTTTTTAAATATAATATTAAAAATTTAATATTAAATACCTTTAAAACATTATTTTTTTTTTTAAATGTTTTTATTATTAAAAACTTTAATATAACTTATTAAATTTAAGCCTTTAGGTTTATTTTTATATATAATTTTATAACTAAAAATAAAGTTGTTTAAATTATAAAAATAAAAGGCCTAGCTTAAATAATTATTAAGATTTTTATATATAAATAAAATAAGGTTATAAACTTTTTAATAATAAATATATTAAAAACAGCTTTATAAATAAATAATAATTTTTATATAAAATTAAATTATTTTATTATTTAAACTTTTATTTTTTTTTAAATTTTTTTTTTAAAACGTTTAAAACAAAAAATTTAATTAAAATATATTTAATTATAAGTAAATATAATTAAAAAAAAAGTTATTACTTTTAAAACTTTTAACTATTTTTTTATTTTAAAAATAATAAATAAATTTAACCAGGTTATTAATAAAACATTTTATAATATATATATAATTATTTTTATTTTTATAAATAATAAATATTAAAATATTTTTTAATAAAATTTAAATATAATAACTTTTTAAACTTAGCTTGTTAAAAATAAAGCTAATAATATTATTATTTATAAATAAATTTATAACTATAAAAAAAAATATAAAAAAGCTAAAAAAAAATATTAAAGGTTTATTATTATTAATATAAATATTTTAGCTTGTTTTTTTATTATTATTAAATAAAAAAAGCTTATAAATTAACTAAGTGTTTTTTTTATTAAATATAAAAAAAAAATATATATAAATTTTATAAAAAAAATTAAAATTTTTATTAAAAATATTTTTATAGTTAAAATTACAAAAAATAATATTTAAAATCCTTTTTTAAGGGGCTACTTTTTATTTATTTATAAATAATAAGTTAAAATTAATATATTAATTATTAAACTAAAAGTAAAAATAGCTTATTATAATATATTTTATATTATTTTAAGTTTTAATAAAATAAACGTTATTATAATTAACTTTATATAAAAATAATATAGCTTTATTATTATAAAATTATATAATTTTTATTTAAAAATTAAATATTATTTTAAATATTTTAAAAATATTAAAATAGTTTTTTTTTTTAAATTAAATAAAAATAATTATATTATAATTAAGTTTTAATATTTTTTTTTTTTTTTTTTTTATATAAAAAAAAGTTTTAAAAAATTTATTTTTAAACATATAATTATTATAATAATTTTTAATAAAGTTTTATTTTAATAATAATTTAAAGTTTTTTTTAATAAATTTATTTTAAATTTTATTTTTATTTTTATTTATAATATTAAAAATAATATTATTATAAAAAAACATGTTTTTATTTTATTTATTATAAATATTATAAACGTTTTTAATATTATTTTTTATAATTATTTTATTTTTTATATTTTAAATTAAAAATAAAACTTATAATTTATTAAATACATTTAGTTTTTTATATTAAATTAAATAATAGCTTTATGTTTAAAAAATATTTTTTTATTATTATAATAATTAAAAAGCAGCTTTTTATAAAGCTTACTTATTTTATTTATATTATTTATATTTTTTATTTTTTTTTTTTTAAATTAAAATATTTAAAAATAATTTTAATTATATAAATAATTATATTTTTATAAAATATAAATATAATTTTAAAAATAATTTTTTTATTTTAATTTTATAAGCTGTTTATATTATTTATTAAAATAAAAAAAACGTTATTATTTTTAAATTTAATAAATATAAGCTTATATATATTAATTATATAATATCTTTAAAAAATATAAAAAATTTAATAATAATTATAAACGTTATTATAATATTTTTTAAAAGCTTTATTAAATAATTAAATGTTTATTTTAATTTTTAGCTCCGTTTTAAGCATTATATTAAAATTTAAACTAATAAAGCAACTAAAATAAGCTTTTTTTTTAAATTTTTAAGTAATATTTAAAAAAAAGCTTTTTAAATTTTTTTTTTTATTATTATTAAAATAATAATAATCTTTATAATTATATATAATAATATTATATAATATGTAAACTTTATTTAATAATTTTTATATTATAAAATAATAAAAATTAAAGTTAATATTATAAAGCATGTTTAAAAAATTTATATAACTTTTAATTTTATAGCTAAAGCTGTAGTTTTAATATAATATACCTTTTTATATATAATAATATTTAAAAAAATTAAAATTATTAAAAATATTTTTTATTTTAATTATATTAAATATATATTAATAATATAACTAATAAAGCTTAATAAATAATATTTTTTAATTTATTAAATTAATAAATAAATAAATAAAAAAAAAAAAATTTTTTAATAAAATATATATTTTATTTTTTATATATATTATTTTTTATTAATAACTTTTTTTTTTTATAGCTTATTTTTTAAAAAAAACTTAATAATAAAAAAAAAGCTTTTAAAAAATATAAAGCTTAAATAATATATATTTTAACTAAATAAGTTTTTAGTTTTTTTAATATTATTATATATTTTAATAGTTTTAAAAATAAATTTATTTTATAAAGTTTTATAATTTATATAAATAATACTTATATATATATTATTTTTAATTAAATTAAAAAAAAAAAATTTTTTAATATAAAAATAATAAAAGCTTTTAAAGCTTTTTATTAATTTATTAAAAAATATTATAAGTTTATAATGTTTTTTTATTTATATTTTAATAATATTTTTATTTTTATTAATTTATTTAATAATTTTTTTTTTTTTTTAATATATAAGTTTATTAAATTTTAAAAATAACAGCTAAAATTCCTAGTTGTTTTTACTTATATTAATCTTTTAATTATATAAAAATAATAAAAAATAAAATAATAAACGTTTAAACTAACGCTTTTTTTAAACAATTTTTTTTTTTAAATTATTTATTTAAAAATAACCTTTTTTTTTATATTTATATTAAAAAAAAAACAAAAAAAAAAAATTAAAAAAATAATAAATTAATAATAATAAGTTAATTATTTAATTATATATATAAAACTAAAAATAAAATAACTTAAAATATTTAAAAATTTTTTAAAATTAAAACTTATATATAAATTATTATATTTTTTTTTTATAAAAAAATTAAAACATAAATATTTTATTTTTTATTATTATAAGTTTAATTATTTAATTAAACATATAATAATTTATATTTATAAAAAAAAATAAAATTAAAACTATATTTTTAAATGTTTTAACTTATAAAATAAACTTTCGGGCTTTATTTAACTTAAAATAAAAAAATAACGTTTTATAAATATAAAAACAATTATAAAGTTTTAAAACTTTTAATATAAAAACTTAATAAATATATATTTATAACGTTATATAACGTATTTTTTTCTTTTTAACTATAAACCACGCCTTTAAAAATAATAATTTCTTTCCGTTTAAAAGATTTATTTTTAAAGGCGCGGCCTACGCTTTTTCTTATATTTTTTTTTTTTATTAATAATAACTATTAATAATTATTTATTTATATATAAACCTTACAAAATTATATAAAAAAACTAAAACTAATTAACAATTAATATTATATAAGTAGCTATAGTTAAACTTATTAATTAGCCTTAAATACTTAAAATAGACGTTAATAAACTCCTCCTCCTTTTCCTTTTCCTTTTCCTATGTTATTATTGGCAATAATGCCCTGATATTAAATAAGGTATGCTTGAATTTATCTACACAGTGGTGCATATTCTATGATACGTAGGGTTATTGAATAACTCTATCGTTCTTGCTGATATCACTTGACATATCCTCAGTATGATCCTTCGCTTCTAATTTGGGGCTCTCATGGTCTAATAAATGTACCTAAAGTTTAGATTTTCCCTGTCCGTCATATCGGCAAATGCGGTAGTATCCAAGTCTCGACCTTCAAGTCCACCTTCCGTAGCAACTTGTATCTCATCCCTGCGATGATTCTCTCTCCTAAGAAGGAACCAGAACGTGGCGATGACGAGGACTTCGATGAGATGGGAGACAATCATTGACCAGATTCCAAGCTCATAGTAGGGTGCCTGGCTAGTTAAGTAGAAAAACGGCCCAATAATCTAGTCACGCTTGTTAGCATGATATATCATTCATGATAAAGTGTTCAAAACAATGATTAAAAGAGATCCGATATTTGCATACTATTACAAAGTTAGCACAATCTCTACCCATATATGAAGACAGGGGTCATTTACCATTACCCGTGCAATATCCAAGGAACAAAACAGCATTAGTGACAACCTTTTTAGTGTGTCCCGAAGTATTCGCGGTTTGAAGGGAGAGGACCATAACAAATGCAGCATTATATGGGCCAGTCAAATAATAGGAGATTAGTCGACCAGCTTGGTTCTCTGGGCTGATGAAGCGAAGGCCAAAAGCGCCAGCGATATTAGGCAGCAAAAATATTATGATAAACATGCAACGTCGATTAACGAAACGATCGTTGAGGTAGACGCATATCAGGATACTGATCGCAATGAGAACTCCATAGGGAATCTGTAAGAGAGTTGTTCCCAGCTGGCTGAATCCGAACCCTTGAATGATCAAAGTGCCGAAGTTAGATATGCCACCATTAGGAACATTGCAGACAACGCCGAGGGCGAAGAAGAGATAAAGTTTGATGTCAAGAAACGCTTCTTTGACTTGATACGCTTTGAGGTGCTTGTTCTCAATTCCAGTCTGGTTTTCTCTCAAACGCTGCACTGCCATGCGCTTTTCGGTTCTTGAGAGGCCCTTTGCCGTCACTGGAGAGTCAGGTAGGAAGATGCACATAACAATTCCCCAGGCAGAACACAGAGCCCCTATGATCAGAAACTCATATTTCCAGGATGGCAGAGCGCCTCTGATACTGCCGATTGCTATTTTCTCTGATTAGCTAGTGCCTAGCTCTGGAGGCGGAGTGATGAAGTGCTGACCATAGCCAAGCAACCCTCCCAGAGCAATGCCGAATCCATTTGCTGTGTACCATAAGCCGATGCGGACTGGCTGTTGCTTTCTCGTATACCACATGGATGTGATCAGCATAAAGCTGGGGTCAGAACAGGCTTCTGCTGCGCCGGCTAGGAATCGAAGAGCTAGCAGTTGTCCAAAATTCTTCGCTACCGCTTGTAGCATAAGGAAAAATCCTTGAGAGGGTAAGCAAGACCTAAAAACATAGATTGCGCAGGCTACATACCCCAGAAAAAGATATTGATGCCCAGATATCTTCCTGCTTCTTGTCAGAGTCATCAGCTCTTCTCAATGAGGGGCTCGGGAAAATACCAATTGGCAGACGCTGCATCAAGAAGTTTGTGGGAAAAGCCCAGAATAAGAAGCCGAAGTAGAAAACAGAACTCAGCCAGTTGTAATCAGCACCTGTCAGGTTGAGGTCTTTCCGGATTCCAAAAATTGCTGCGTCATGTTAAAGATACTGGTGACTAGGAAGGAGAAGCCAAGCGTACCTGCATAAGACAAAGTTGTTTTATCGATATAAAAGAAAGCGTAACAAACAGCAAGATATGGAAGAATCATGAAGTCAATCTCAAGTACTCAAGAGTTAGTGAATCCAGTTCATATTGTATATAGCATTGTCCGCCCCTATTTACCTTGCGCACGAGCTTTCGTTCTTCAGCAGGATCAATAGGCTCATGAATCTGTTCAGGCGAGTCGAATAATGCCATTGCAACGTCTACATCCCGCAAAGCGACACCTTTTGATGGTGGCGAGACGCTCGTGCGTTCATGATGGGCCACTGAAGCAGGTTCAATATCATCGGGTTTCATCATGTTGCCGATCGTGTTCAAGTTACTCTACTAGATCCTGAGTCTAGGTAAAGTTGCGGTATGGAAGGTAAGTTCATTGATACCTCTTCTTCTTCTTAGATAAAAACCAAAGCGGGGCGTGATAATGGTTTATCGGAAGTTGAACAGGAAAGACGACGAGTATCAGATGCGGAGAAGACCGGGGGTCGGTACTGCTTCCCCGCGCGAGCGATCAAATGCTGAGCGAAACGGAACTATTACAACCAATATCTAGATACTTGCTTTAGGGGCGACAGTGCAAGCATCAGAAAAGAACAATCAGGTCCAACATGTGCTTTTATGATACTCAAACTACTTCTGCAGCTGCGTCGAGAGAAACAGTAATAAAATGTTACGTAGTAACAGCTCTTTTCGTAACTTAGCATTTGTAGTTTCTCCGTGCTAGCTTCCCCACGATCCCATTACATGAGTGTGGGGAGCTGTCATCAATGTCGGCTGGGGTAAGGGGAAAACATCATCCCGCAGAAATCTCTTGGGTCAAGTATTCCCCCAATAGGTGGGGTCAAATAAGTATCGCAAGTAGAGGTGCTGACATATTTTAGATAAATATTAGTTGGTTCTGTTTAATGAAGGCTATTTCAAGCATTGTCACGGAGCAGATTTAAAGTCTCATTTTTAAGAGTTTTTAAGGAGTTTCTTCTCACAGCACCCAGCTATGGTACGATTACGCGCGAAGAGTGAGCCTCGAACCACAAATACAGACCAAAAGCCCGCTGCATATCGCGTCTTATTATTGCGAAGTCCATGCGTATACGATTCGTATGATATCTTGAACTGTATGCATATATTTGAATCGTGTACCACATTAGGCGCAGGAACTTCGGCACTACCCGCGTATTCTAAATTAATACTTGTTGTCATTAACTTTTCATGCATATTACTAAAAGAGTAACGAATCAATGGGGTTTATGGCGAGAACTCGGCAACTTAAGTAGCTACCTACAACACACATAGCTTTAAACTTCTGCTATTCATTGATATCTTTTAAGTCAACTGCATTGAGCTCCTTTGGTCGGGTAGCTCTCGATTCATTCAAGTGATTCCGCCAGCTTTAGATGCGCACGGGGCAGCTTACCTCCTTGGCAAAGGCTCCAGCGGCCCATTTCACCACTTAAGATGAAACCCAGATATTGGAGGCGCGGCAAGATCCAACCCAATTCTATTGATTTGCTTGTAATGCATACCAACAGTATGCTCCTCACCATGCCGGAATGGCGGGCCATTTTCCCACGTCCACCCGTCGGAGAGCGCCATTCCACTCATGGAAACAGGGTTACCCTTTAGCAAGACCAAGAATGGAACTGGTCGTCATTGATAAATGAATGTTGTATCTTGGCTTACGGAACGAGTCAAAGTTAGGAAAGCGGAGCGCAAAAAGGACCGTGAAGAGACAAGCGAACATCGTAAACAGTTCTCTATATAAGTCAAGCATGAAGACGAACTATTGCGCCATTCGATCTCGCCGATTAACAATTCTCATTATATACAGCATAATACCGTCACAATGACCGGCAAGACTACCTTGCTCAGTTTTGCCCTCTTGGGCCTCTCAGTAGCACAAAAGCCCGTTGGAGGGCCCGATAACCATCCGAAGATCACAACATACAGATGCACGAAGGCGGACGGATGCAAAGAGGCAACCAACTACCTCGTCTTGGATTCGTCTTCTCACGGAGTCTATCAAGCCGAGAGCGGTGCTGGCTGCGGCGACTGGGGAAATGGCCCAGATCCCACGGCTTGCCCGACTGAGGAAGACTGCGCGAAGAACTGTGTAATGGAGAGCATCCAGGACTACAGCACCATCGGTGTCACGACTAAGGATGATGAACTACTCATGGAGCAGATTGTCGGCGGCAGAGTTGTGTCTCCGAGAATATACTTGCTTAACGAAGCCAAGGATAAATATGAGATGCTGAAGCTCACCGGACAAGAGATCTCTTTCGACATTGACGCCACACACCTCCCGTGTGGTATGAATAGCGCACTCTACATGGGTGAGATGTTGGATGATGGTGGAAAGAGTGAGCTCAACCCTGGCGGTGCTACGTGGGGAACTGGCTACTGTGACGCGCAATGCTACGTCACTCCTTTCATCAATGGTGTCGTAAGTAATCGCATTATGCACCTAAATTTCTATCGCGCGCGACTAATGACGAATTGATAGGGAAACGTTGGTGAGAAGGGTGCTTGTTGTAACGAAATGGACATCTGGGAGGCCAATGCTCGATCAACTCAAATTGCTCCTCACCCCTGCAACCAAACCGGCCCCTACCTTTGCTCAGGAGACGAATGCGCAGCACAGGGCGTATGCGACAAGAATGGTTGTGGTTGGAACACATACCGACTGAACCAGCCCGAATATTACGGGGAGGGGCCAGAGTTCGACGTTGATACAACGACGCCATTCACCGTCGTGACTCAGTTCCCCGCAGACGCCAACGGCACTCTTACTGGAATCCGTCGCCTATATCTGCAGGACGGTAAAATTATCAAGGCCAATGTGATAGAGAAGGAAGGCGTCCCAGCTGTCGATTACGAGACCGATGAGTATTGCGAAGCAACTGGCGCTACTGCCTTCATGAGACTAGGAGGCCTGTCAGGATTCGGCGAGTCATTAACTCGCGGTATGGTCTTGACGTTCAGTCTATGGTGGGATGAGGGTGGTTTCATGCAATGGCTTGATGGCTCGTCGCAGGGTGCTGGTCCCTGTAACGCGACTGAGGGTGACCCCAAGAACATCCGAGTAATTGAGCCAGCGCCTCAGGTTACTTTCAGCAACATGAAGTGGGGTGAGATCGATTCAACATTCTCTGAAGCTTAACTGGGAATGAAATTAAACTATGCTATTGAACGGGAATTATTAGTAAATGGACATAGACGAAGTTACAACGTGTTAGTTAGAGCCTTTGAACGTTGGATTAATGACCAGTGACCGCAACTTTACGGACCCCAAGTCGGCACAGCCGCTTTTCGTAAAGCGAAGTCAGTATAGATTATCCCGCACAATAAGGCTCTCTCATAGCAACAAGCGGTGACTATTTTGAGGCCAGCATAAGCACCCGCGCACGTGTAAGCGACGGTTGGGTCCAATATCTCGGTTCTATGCAACGCCAGGGATATTTATAGGGCTGTGCTGTTGCAGTTGGTCACTTGTCAGCTTACGCTCATACAAGAGCCCCATCTCGGTCAGGAAACCACGAGCAAGGCTGCTTTATGAACCGTACTTACTGAGCTCTGGATATAAAAGCGGATTGAGATGAGCGATTTTGAAATACAATTTCCAAAACTCAGCGCTCCAACTTGATATTGCACAGCTATCGTTGATACCAAGCTCATACCAACCTTCAAAAACAACTGATTAAGTACTGTTCATTCCCGTGCTATCCGAGAAGATGCATGTCGCACAATTCACCATCAGTGGCAAGCATGAAATTGCCCGCGGTCGGCCGACCAGTACTCATTCCTGGCGTTAAAAAGTCATTCGGCTGTTCAGGTTAGTAAAGCGAAACTGATTTCGATGAGACGTGCTCACACAAGTGCCAGTCAGTTGGAATCGCGCGCCGATTTTACTATCGGGTTTAGTTTGTTGATTGCAACATAAACTACCCACCTGTAACGGTAGAAGGATCGCGGAGCAAAGTCCTGTTTGAATTGAGAAAGTCCTTCGCAACTTAAAATTGGATATCTATTCTCCATAATGTTCTGTTTTCGTTTGTGGGTGTGTGGATACGTTGAGGGGTTGGCAGATTACCGAAGATGGAAAGGGGAATGTAACCATTCGGAAGATCTTGTCGATGACGAAATTTCGGATATTATGAAAATCCGCCCATCTTACATTGCGGCTCGATAACCTAGCCCATGAGAAAGGTTTCGTGCAAGGAGTATGATACTCAAAAATAATGATATAATGTTATAATGATTCTTCCAGAGCTGATCAACATGAGATTTCTAAGTGAATTTCAACCAAAATTTTCGGGTGTCTCCTGTGTTGAGTTATTAACGTATTATAGAGAGAGAGAAACGTTCGATATTACTTGGTAGAAGCTATCTTGAGTCATCCTCCAGCTGTCACATGAATACAATAATAGCACTCTTCATCAGCTTCACAAGATTCCGCACCCAAGCAAATGTCAACCCTACTCACCTCGGCTGTTCGAGATTACATGTCCAAGTCCTATATATCGTGTGAGAATTGAGTGACAAGCATGTGTGAGGCATATCGGATATCGAGTTGAATTTCTTGATCCTTTCGACTTATATAGAACATAAGTCTAGGAATTAGTATGTAGAGGATGTGACCGTAGACTTAGGCCAGTAACCATAGTAAGCCTCAGAGGGCCGCAACGGGCAATTTATTGGTAACAACTTCGTTGAGCTAGTGTTGGTCAATATTCAAGCCTAATCAGCCCAGTCGACGATTGAAGTAGCTGATGACTACTGGTCTGAGCACGGCTTATGTTTTAAAGCCTCTCCTTTACTACTCGATAGGTCAAACATATTGGCGTATTTGTGTTATATCCCTTTATAGATTCAGACTGTATTATTTCAGTTCGACACGCTGCGTAATCGTCTATTCAAGCCCAACAGTCACTACGCGAGTCCCAACGTACGCTACTAGTCATAGAAGTCCCTTTTCAAGATCTCAAGTATTTCCCGTGATGACATTTATATTCATGGTGTATGAGACCTAGATCGAGCCTATGTTTATGACGAATTTAGCGGTCTTTGATCCGTTACTATCGATCATATCGCGAAAGCAGGCTCTGGTGCTGAACAGTCTCGCTTCTACAGAACTCTATCTCTCAGCAGCTACACGGACTGCTCTTGGATTTGGGCATGGTCGAATAGCCTGTCCAGGACACTTTCTTGCGAGTCTTGTCAAGATGATTGTCGTCAAGCTGCTTACTGAAAATGAGTTTGGGTTCTTACCAGGACGGAGTGGGCCCCAGACCGTCAGCATATACGACTTTCCTATCACGTATCCGACTCAGAAAATACTAGCAAAAACGAGAACAGGCAGACAGTAAATATCCCTATGGAAAATACACAACGGAATGCGCCACGATATTAGGGATTTCTCAAACATTATGTAAAATATGCCGTATTTCACGGACTGTCTTTATCACGCCGGCTTCACTCATTTATCTCGCTTAATAATATATAACCACCAATTGGATGCCCTTACATACTATACCTTCACCCCTGTTACCCGATCACTGGACCTGAGCAGTACCTTCGATCGATTTCATATGTACCTTAACCTGGTCCCTGGGTCGGATTGGGACCCATCTGTCACAGAAACGTGGCTCTCTGCAGCCAGCTTTATCGGATCCTTACCTGGCTAAGTCTGCTGTAGCTGTTGTTTGAAAATCCCTGCTCTCGGCAGCGTTTCGATCTGTGTTTTCACTAGAACAATATCGTGATTCATTCACCTATGAAACTGAAGCATATTACTTAGTAATCGTGTGAGTCTATGCATTTGGGCATCGTCTCTTCGGTGCAAGAAAGCTTCTACCTTTCGCAGCTCCGTGATGAGCTTGCTTGTTACGACAAGCAGCCGGCCCGCCTTACAACCTACTCTATAACAATGATGAAGTAGTGTCAAGCTCTGATAGCGTCACTATCCATTGCTTCCTGCACTATACATATAAACGACTGGTGGGATGATGGGTTGCATCCCGGCCCACTGTAAGCAGGGGCACTCTTAGTACGTGCATTAGGCTACGAAAACCATTTATGCATTGCCGGCCGTGCTTTTGAGCGAATAACAGATTTGAATGTCACGTTTAAATACGCTGTGGACTAGACTGGATTATTTGTTGAGCCTTAGAAACATTTACCTCAAAGGTAGATTCGAGAGGGCTAGTGTATCTTAATCTTAATTGAGGAGATGTGATCTTTTAGAAATCTGCGTGTAAAGACAAGTATTTTCCTCTTAGATGAGAGCTAAGATATTAGATATAATCGTGTGCCTGATTGTTCCGGATTCCGTCTTCTACTGGATCCTGTAACCGACCTCGGAGCATCATCATAAACTAACATGATATTATCGCAAAGTCAGTCATGATATCATATACGAACAACTCATTGATGACTACATGCCCAGACTGATAGGCCGGGCCGAGTTTCCTAGTGGCATGTATCTATGCGATTGCAGCCAGATATAATATTTATGCATGTAAAAGGGTATATTTCATTACAGGTATTTGAATGCGCTTAACTGAGTTATCCTCTTGTCATCCCCAGATTTCGCTCAACCTAAAGCCAAGACAACGGAGTGTGGCACTCACAATAAAACCCGCAACACGAGACATACAGCTCGTGTTCTTGTATTAATGATATATCCCGGGACACAACATACCGATGTGGCCGAAATAACGCCTGAAGACGATAATAAAATGCGTACCTGCTGTGGTACCCCAGGACAGCAAGCGAGCCATGCAATGGCTGGCGAACGCGCCTCTAATAATAACTTACCTGCCTGTGATTCGATCAATCCCATAGGCGGACTAACATATCTGGAGCCTCGCTAGCCTTGAGATCGGTCCGCATTTAATATATGGTAGGTATATTCCGTATCCGCGGTCGCCATCCGATCAACGGTTAGTAAGGAATAAACGGTGTGGCTAGTATCATCTAGGCATGTCAAGCTGCGAATTACCTAGTTCAGTCCTTTATCCGAAGTAAGTCCCAAGTACAATTTGTTTCTGAAGCCAATTGGGAATCCCCACGAACTAAATGACCTGTTGTTGCATAGCTTATGTTGTAGTTTGTGTACACCGATATCTCGTTGCTATTCCCGTGGACCAATGCGACATGTTATAGGAACTACCAAGATAATATCTAACCTACATCATAAGTCACATGTGTCATGATTCGGGGGAAAACAAGCCACCGTTCTCAGCAGTCCTCCCGATTGATGATACCGACCCCATCGAACTCCAAACCCCAAACTCCAAAAACCCCACGAGCGGCATCGTGAAATCGGGAGACCTGTCAGAAATCAGACAGACCCGCAACCCACGACCTACCTCTTTTGGGCAATGGTTGCATGAGGAACCGGAATCTCTCCAGTCGAATCGTTTACCCCCCACGCCCCTATTTATGACAAGACACGAAAACGGCTCAAACCGAACAGATCATATGTACATCGTGAGCTATGGTGAGCCGTCATCGAAACATCCCCGGTTTAACGTTTCCCGAAGCAAACACCTCGGTGGGTCAGCTGACCGATATTCCAAGCGTAGCGATTGGGCTTAGGGTCCATGGGTCCAAGGGCATGAGCGCGAGGTAACGGAGGCGATTGGACGTCACCCTCACCGCACCTCTTTACCCGCAGCATTCTCCCGTGCTAGCCGTGCTAAGCATCAGGGATTGGGATTTTCAATTACTGTACGAAATTTGCATTCACGGTCCGGTGGCGGCGCCGGGACCATCGGCTCATGACCACGCGGTAGATGGCGCTGAGCAATGCGGTAGGCAGTCGGTAAAGCAGAGTAACCAGCCTGCTGGCTGGCTGACTCCCCTGTGCACGCGTCGGTCGACGTTGGCTTTGCTCTTTTCTGTTGGGCCAAGGAACACAAAATGTGAGCCGTGTCTTCTCGTGTCCGGCGGTCGGGAGTGAGTGATCGTTTCTTTTAATACTTTTCTTTTTTTCCTTTTTGGTTCTGTCGTATGACTCCGTTCCTTTTTGGATCAAGAGAAATTTTGGAATTATCCTCCTTCTGTACTACCGACCTCGACCCGGCACCTGTTCTAAGAGTCGAGAGTCGTGCCAAGTCGGGACTGTAAACAGCCCTGTCCTTCCGAACCCCCCCGAACCGGACTCGGCAGATCTCGGGGACGCACTCTACAGCTACGGAGCTGGCCAACCATCACCACCAACCAACTAACTCGCTACTACAGATGCCTATCAATTCGGCCATTGCAAGCCGGGGAGTGGGTAGCCCCGCAGCAAGTAATGGTGCTAACGGCACCAACGGACATGCCAATGGCGGCACCAATGGCCATGTTAACGGTACCAACGGCGTCAACGGCACCAGCCACACGCCCCTCTGCCGTCCGACGGCCGATGGCTCGCGGTACGAGTTGTCAAGCGCAACTGCAATGCCTAAGGCGGGTGCCTTTCTCTGGAATCAGCAGATGATGATCCAGGTGACATGTAGGGGCTACGCAACAGCACAGTTCATGCAGCCGGAGCCGGCCAAGTACATGCACGCACCCAACCTAGAAGCGAGGACCTTCATGCAGCCGGAGCAGAACTACTACGCTCACCACCCTGGTCGGTTCGTGTACATCAAAGACGAGGAGACGTCGCAAGTCTTCTCGGCGCCGTACGAGCCCGTGCGCGCCAAGCTGGATAAGTTCGTGTTTTCGGCCGGCAAGAGTGATGTCCGCTGGACCGTCGAGAACCTAGGGCTGCGCGTGGAGATGACGCTTGTGATTCCCACGCACGACGTCGCCGAGCTGTGGACCGTCAACGTCACGAACCTGACAGACAAGCCGAGGAGGGTCAGCGTGTACCCCTACTTCCCCTTCGGGTACATGTCGTGGATGAACCAGTCGGGTGAGTGGCGGGCCGACCTGTGCGGTGTCGTCGCGAGCAGCATCACGCCTTACCAGAAGGCGGAGGATTACTTCAAAAACAAGCTACTGAAGGACAAATCCTACTTCTTATGCGAAACGCAGCCCACGTCATGGGAGGCGATGCAGGGGGCCTTCGAAGGGGAGGGCGGACTCCACGCGCCGTCAGGCATCGTAGACCGCGAGGAGCTCGGCGGTAGCGACGCGCGATACGAGACGCCCGCCGCGGCCGTGCAATACCGGCTCGCGCTGCAGCCCTCGGAGTCGCACACACTGCGCTTCCTGCTGGGCCCTGCGCTCGACGATGCTGAGATCCGGACGATGAAGACGCGGTACCTAAGCAAGGCAGGTTTTGCGCGGTGTGCAGGCGAGTACGCGGCGTACATCGCCAAGGGGACGGGTTGCCTACAAATCTCGACGCCGGACGCTGCGCTAGACAACTTCGTGAACGACTGGCTACCGCGCCAATGCTACTACCACGGAGACGTGAACCGACTGACGACGGATCCGCAGACGCGCAATTACCTCCAAGACAACATGGGAATGGCGTACATCGCGCCGTCGGTGGCGCGACGGGCATTTGTGACGGCGCTGGCGCAGCAGGAGGCCACGGGCGCCATGCCCGACGGCATCCTCCTGGCCGAGGGCGCCGAGCTCAAGTACATCAACCAGATCCCCCACACGGACCACTGCGTGTGGTTGCCCGTCGCGCTGGAGGCGTACCTCTCCGAGACGGCCGACTACGCCCTGCTGGACGAGCCCGTGGCTAACCGGGACGGGATCGGCGACACGCAGACTGTATTCGAGCGCATCTCGCGCGCCGTCGACTGGCTGCTAAGCGCGCGTGACGAGCGCGGACTAAGCTACATCGCCCAGGGCGACTGGTGCGACCCCATGAACATGGTCGGGTATAAGGGCAAGGGGGTATCGGGGTGGTTGACGCTGGCGACGGGGTTCGCGTGCCGGCTGTGGGCAGACGTGTGCGCGCGACAGGGACGAGCCGACCTGGCAGCGAAGTACACGGCCGGCGCAGAGGCCGTGAACGCGGCAGCCAACAAGCACATGTGGCGCGGAGACTGGTTCGCGCGGGGGATCACGGACGACGACGTCGTGTTCGGCGTGGCCGAAGACCGCGAGGGCCGCATCTGGCTGAACCCGCAGACGTGGGCGATCCTGAGCGGCGCGGCGTCGCAGGCCCAGATCAACGCGATGCTTCCCGCCGTCGACGCGAACCTGTCGACGCCGTACGGCACGCTGATGTTCGCGCCGCCGTACGGCGGGATGCGCGAGGACGTCGGGCGCGTGACGCAGAAGTACCCCGGCTCGGCGGAGAACGGGTCCGTGTACAACCACGCGGCCGTCTTCTACATCCACGCCCTGTACGGGATCGGCGAGGCCGAGCGGGCCTACGACGTGCTGCGCAAGCTCATCCCCGGTCCCTCGGACAAAGACTACGTAGCCCGCGGCCAGATGCCCGTGTACATCCCCAACTACTACCGCGGCGCGTGGCGCGAGTATCCGCGCACGGCGGGACGGTCGAGCCAGCTGTTCAACACGGGCACCGTGTCGTGGGCCTACCGGTGCTTCATCGAGGGGCTGTGCGGGCTGCGCGGCGACGCCGAGGGGCTAACGATCCACCCGCAGCTGCCGCCGCACTGGGACGGCATGAAAGTGAAGCGCCTGTTCCGCGGCGCCACGTTCCTGGTCGATATCCAGAAGGCGGACGTAGACGAGGTTGTCGTGCGACACGGCGACGTCGTGCTGGAGGGGGCTCGGTTCACGTCCATCCGTCCCGGCGAGACATATCAGCTCTCCGTGTCGGTGCCAAAATAAATAGAATGAGATGATACCCTAGCGAAGCATATACTGAAGGCGGGGGCGAATGCTTAAAACGAAGGGTTACTTGTTACGAAGTCATGAATACGAAATGTGTACTGTGTTATATGTTACCCTCATAATTGCCTTACTGACAACATCTTTCTGCCCTCTGTCAGTATCAGTCCATTCATTTAGCCTAGTCATAATGTCAGAAGACTATTTCAAGTGTGATTCAACCAGAAATCGTAGGAGATCACGGTTAAAACCTTTAATGTATGACTACAATATTGCCAGAAATTCTAGTCACGTTAGGTCTAATACGAACAATGGGTGAATTCTTGTAACATTTGCAAATTCAGGTTTTTACTCATCGCTCATTTGTGTAAAGGTTTTTCGCGAATTACATGACATGACGCCAGGCCGTATGTGCATTCTTTAAATCAATTACCTGAACAAACTTCGACCCAGGAATTCCAACCCCAGAACAGCACCACAAATAAAAATAGTCATGCAACACAGATCTTTTTAATACAGGGGGATACATATGCTGTATTAACATTTTGTTTCCTATATACGGGAATCCACAGATATCCAATTTGCGGCATTATTAAATCCATACACATACTTATAGTACAAGCATGCCAACTCCAGATAATAGAGCAGTAGCGACGTAGGCAACGAAGAAAGTTGTACCGAAGTTGAAGAAACCCGGGTAGGAAAGGTTGTTGGGAGCAGCGGCGCTCTTTGAGGTGCTGCTTGCACCTCCAGTGGGCTGGGCCACGGATCCAGCGCCGTCGGAGCCGGCAGCTTGAAGCAGGCTGGAGCAGCTTCCGGTTGTCTTGGGGCTCTGTGTCGTGGCAATGCCGCCAAAGTCGCAAGCACTCGCCTTGTTGCTCTGCGCATTGTAGTATTGGTTGGCAACAAATGCGAGCTGCTGCTTGGGAGAGCAGCCCGAGATGGCACCGTAGTCACCAGTGGTAGCGTTGTGCGAAATACCGACACAGTACTTGCCGTTCTGCTCGCCACAGATGAAACCGAACTCGTCGCCGTATTCGTCGGCATTATCGGAGTTAATGGTGCAAGTCAAGCTGCTCATGGCGCAGTCGCAGAGCTCAGGGTTAACCGGAGGCGGGAGAGGCGAAGCAACAGGAGCCCATGAAGCGCCGGTGGTCGGGCAAGCGGGAGGCGAGTTGGTGGGCTTGTATGCGCTCGAGGCGGTGATAGTGGGGCTGACCTTAGCAAGCTGGTTTCTCAGGGAGGTGAAGTCAGGCTCTGGGACGACTTTATTGTTCTCGATCTGGACAAGACCGTAGTTGTTGTCGGACATGAACCACTGATAAACGATACCGCCGGAGAAGACTTCGGTCATGTTGCCGAAGAGTACCGGGACCTCAGTAAAGGGTCTGTGAGTCGGTCCACCAGGAATACCTTCGATACATCCGTATTCAGCGAAGAAGACGGGAACAGGATAGTCGCTGAAGAATTCCACGCGTTCGTCGTAGGATGATGCCTGATAGTTGCTGAAACCACACCAGGAGTACACGTTGTAGCCCCAGAAGTCGATGCTAGTGTCTGTATCGCTCTCGGGCTGGCAGGCGAAGTAATGAGCCAGCTCGTCTCTTGAAGGCACATCGGCGGTGGCATACCCAACACCGAGGGTAGTACGGTACTTCTGTGTCTTGATGTAGGACTTGGTGTCTCGGACGGCAGCTTTCACGAAAGCGGTGGCTTGGGTCTGGTTGGCAGCTTGGACGACCTCGTTACCAGCGAAGAAACCGATGACGTTCTTGTACTTTTGCAGAGCATCGACAACAGAGGTGTAGCGTTGGTAGAGCGGGAGATTCCACTCTGGGCTGTTGCTGTCGATGGAGGTACCGGGCTCACTGAGATCAGCAACGACGTAGATATCGTTGGCGGCGAGCATCTCCATGCAGTCATCGTGGCTCACCGTGGGATCGATGGCGTAAACACGAATGACGTTGGTGAATAGCTGTTTCATGAAGGGAATGTCTCTGGCACACTTGGACCCGTCAGATAGAGGGTCGGTGTATTTGACATTAGCGTTGGTTGAGCCATTGGGAGAGAAATCCTCCTGGTAGGCAACACCCTTCATGTAACTGTCATCACAGATCAGAACAGAGTTATACGACGCGGGGTAAGGGGAAGATTCTTACAATTGCGAACCGTTGTTGGTGTAGAAGAAATGCTGGCCGTAGACTTTGATGTCGGGAATGGTGTCGTAGCTAGCAGCAGAGGCCGCGCCGGATAGGACGGCAGCCCCGAGAACCGAGGACAGCTTCATGGTGGAGCGAATGAGATATCGATACAAGTGTCGGCTTGGTGAATTGATGATTTAGCTGTTGTTGCGATGGGTAGCGACCGAATTGGACCAGCCGTGTTGTTGTTGTTGTTGTTGTTGTTGTTGTAAGTGAGGAATCAATGCAGTCGCGCAGCTAGATTCAAGCCAATGGATAGAAAAAGACCAGAACGAGAGATGGCCTGTTGGCGCCGAGGAGCGAAGATGGTCCTTGGGCCGTCAAAGAATGTGTGTAGCAACTTTTTGGTTATTAATGATCTATATCGAAGCGGTTGACCAAGACGGGACAAAGAGGTAGAAAAGCAAACCAGGGATAGCGAGGGAGGGGAGAGAAGTACGGGCTGTTTGGAATCTGGGCTGACGCACGTATAAAGGGGCCAAGACTTTTCAATCTGGAGCTAAGCCCACCCTCTAGCATGACAGTTACGCGTGTACTGGGTCCCCCCGTACCTGACACGGCGTCTGGCTGACTCCACTGCAACAAAAATAACAGGCACAACAGCGCACTGTACTGCACCACGAAGCCCTGTGCACGCAAGTTACACTGACGCTATCAAAATCTATTGAAACGACTTACACGTAGTCGACTCGGGGTCTGCTCGGACTTTGTAGCCATTGAAATTGCATTATCAACAACAATATCATACAAGTAAATGAACACATTAACCTGAGAATGAATAATACTATTTACGTGACTCGATGCCTAACATTACCTGTTATACAGTCCGCACACTGTGAATAAGGATCGAGATGGAGCCGTGGAAACAGAAGCTGATACGAAGCCGGAGTGAGACCGGGTAGCATTGTGGCAGTGTTCTTCTTCCCTCAAGATTGGGATCGGTCAATTTGACAACTCCATCGCGTGGCCGCACAATACTGGATTGCACGTGCCTCTCGGCCACAAGCTGCGTTTCCGATCTTCAAACAAAACAGAGAATCGCGTTGTACAGAATGGAGCAATGAAGTCATGGCAAGCGTAATCTCCTACCAACTCGTGCAGATCCTCAGTGTAGAAACAGCACAGTATCCAGCGGAAATAAAGAATCCCCTTCTCCCTGCATAACAACTTTTATGATAAGTGGTCCAGGTCCTACACTAGGCTACTGTAGTATATATTTTTGCATATTGAAAGGAAAACACGGCAAATTGACAACAAGGGTATAGGCTACTAACTATTGGCCGTCGCCGCTAGTCCCGTTACATCCAGAGAATAAAGCTTGAACGACAGGCTGCAAGCAATGCAACCGAGCTAATTTAGTCCCGTAGAAAATCACCCGATGGAAAAGCTTAGCAGAGCTTAGCATCTGTAACTTTTATATTCAGTGGTTCCAGGACTGTGTTCTGTAGATCTTCCATCTAAGCACCACAAGGACCCTGCATCAACGCTATCGATGACGGTATTTTGCGGCTCAATCCTGATTTAATAAAAAATCAAGTCAAAACGATATGGCCGACCGATATCATACACGTAGTATTGAATGCGCGCAAAGAACAATTTGTTTATGAGATTACAGTACACTACATCTCTATTTACTGTATTGTGACTGAGAATGAATACTACCTTGTCTCAAGACGACTCGACTCGACCACGTATTTTCCTCCACCATTTCATGGCTACTAATCCACATAATGATTTTTAGCCGCAGCGATGCGTGCATTCAGACGACTAACACTGCACCAGCCCAGAATTCCCACAGCGGAGACAGGCGGGAAAGGAGGTGGCAAGGAATTGACTGCCCACGGCGTACAAACTGCCGGGAATAGGACCGGGGGAGAACGAATGAACGGGCAGGGTTGGAAAAAATACTATTAGTATTAATACTAAGCCTTAGTATACTAATTAGTATTTAGTATTAGTACAAGAATTTAAGTACTAAATACTAATTAGTAGTATTAAAGGGGTATTAATTAATATTTAATATTAATATTAATATTTTTAAATTAATATTAATATTTTTTAATATATTAAATATTAAATTTAAAAATAAAACCTTAACTTTAACCCTGGAATATATATAATTTTAACTTTAAAAAACATATAACCTTAACTTTAAAGAATATATAACTTTAACTTTAAAAAATATATAACTTTTAACTTTAAAGAATATTTAATTTTTAATTTTTAAAAGATTTAAAATAAAAGTTTATTTAAAAATTAAGGAAAAATAAAAAAAATATATAGTTAGCTGAATAAAAATAAAAAAAATATATTTTATTTAAAAAAAAAATTTAAAAATTAAAAAAAATTAGTTTTATTTTAATATTTAATATTTAATATATATATAAAAATATAAAATATTTTAAAAAATTAAATAAATTTAAAATAAGCTTAAATTAAATTTTAAAAAATAAAATAAAACTATTTTTATTATATAAAAATAATAAATATATATATTTTTTTTTTATTTAATATATTTATTAATATTTTTTATAATATTTTTGTTTAAATTTTTAATTTTTTAACTTTTTAATAAAATTAATTAATTAATTATTTTTAAACTAAGCTTATTTTTATTTTTAATAATAATATTATTAATAATAAAAAAGATTTTTTTAATAATTATTAAAGTAGTTAAAATTATTAAATATTTTTTAATTAAAATAAATAATATTAAAAATTATATAATATTATTTTTTTAATATTTTAATAAATTAATTTATAAAAAATTAATAAAATTAAAATATAAAAAATAAAAAATAAAAAAATAAACTTATTTTTTTAAATAAAATAGTTTTATTAAAATAA
>MU280286.1:0-32419 GCA_022385635.1 Xylaria scruposa | reverse complement strand
GTTATATATTTTTTATATAATAAAATATATATTTTTTATATAATAAAATATATATTTTTTTTATAATAAGTTATATATCTTTTATATAATTAACGCTTTTATAAAACTTAATAAAAAAAAACAAAATAACAGAAATAAGTTTTATATATAACTATAAAATAGATTATATTATTATAACTTTTTATTTATTATTTTATTTAAAGCAGCAAGAATTTATATTATTAAAATAATAATAAACCAATATTTTTTATACCTTTTAAATTATAATTAATTTATATATTTTAGTATAATTTTAAAATAAATAAATTTTTTATTATTTATTAACAAGCATAGTTTTATAACGTTTATAACACTTTTTTTTTTTTTATTTAAAACGTTTATTAAAATATAAAAAAATCTATTACCTTATATTTAATAAATAAAGCTTATTATTATATATATTTTAAATAAAGTTTTAATATAAAGCGGGTAATAAAAAATAAAACATATTAATATAAATATATTATTAGTAAAAAATACTCCGAAAAAAAAACAAGAAACAATATATTATTAAATATAAAATAAGACTTGCTTAATTATATATTAATTTTAAAATTTAAAAACTTTATTTTTTTTAAAATATTTTACTTGTAAAGCTTTAATATTAAAAAATATAACAGCAGTAGTAGCAAACATAATAAAAATATATATAAAGTTTTTTTAATAATTATTATTAAATTATACGCTAACGCTTTACTAACATAATTTATTAACAAGCTATAAATTATAACTTATTTTTTAAAAATAAAAGCTTATTTAAGGTTTTTAATATTAAAATAATATTAAATTTTAATAAAAATTAATTAAATATAATTACTGCTAAAGATACGTTTATTAAACAATGTTTTAAAAAGTTAGGTTAAAATATTAATAACTTTATAAAAGTTATTAAAATATTAAAGAAGTTTTAATAATTAAATAAATATACCTCGGGCTTAATTTTAAAAAGGTAACGCCTTATTTATAAAGTTAATTTTTAAATTTTTAACCTTTTATGCTGCTAGCTATTATAAGCGCTTTTATTATTATTTTAAAAAGTAAAAAAATAAATTTTTAAAGCGTAAAAAGCATAAAAAGGCTAGGCAGGAGATTTAGTAAAAAAAAAAGCAAGCAACTATATTTAAAGTTTTAAGAACATTAATATTAGCGAATTATTTTTACTAATATTTAAAAAAGTGATAATAGTTTTATATTAGGTTATATTTTTTAGTTTATTTTTATTATTATTATAGTGTTAATTTTTATATTAATTTTATTAAGCAAGTTTAAATTATGTTTTAGTCTTATTTTTATTATATATTTTTGTTAATATTATAATATTATAATATTTTTATTAAAGATTTTACTCTTATTAATATTATAATATTATAATATTTTTATTAAAGAAAATAATTATTATTTTAATTATATTTAATGTTAATAATATAAATTATTATTATTATTAATTTTTATTTTTAACTTTATTTAATTTTATATTATTATTAAATAATTAATGTAAAACATGTTAAGCTATATTTTTAGGTTTATTTTTATTATTATCGTAGTATTAACCTTTATGTTAACTTTATTAAACAAGTTTAAATTATGTTTTAGTCTTATTTTTATTAATATTATAATATTATAATACCTTTATTAAAAAAAATAATTATTATTTTAATTATATTTAATATTAATAATATAAATTATTATTATTATTAATTTTTGTTTTTAATTTTATTTAATTTTATATTATTATTAAATAATTAATATAAAGCATGTTAGGCCGTATTTTTAAGTTTGTTTTTATTATTATAACGTTTATTAAATTTAAGGCTTTAGCTGTTAATTATAAGATTTAATAGTATTTTATTAATGTAGCTTAAGCATATATTTTTTTTTAATTTTAAAGGTGTTAAATTTTATATTTTTAAAAAATTAAAGATTAATAAGGCGTTTATTAAAATGTTTATTTTTTTAAGCATATATTTTTATAATATTATTAATAAAAATAATAAAAACTTTAATATTAAGTTTAAGTTATTATATATAATAAATCTATAGCTTTTTATATAATATTACTTATAATGTTAAATATTTATTTAATATGTTTTAAGAATTTTTAACAAAATTATTATAATTTTTATGCTAACCTTTTTTACCGAGTTAAAGCAGCGTACTTTAAATACCTAGAATATTATATCCTAGGTAAATAACTAAAGGCTGCGCTGCTTGCGTTATTAGCCTAGGTTATTTATTTTGGTTAATTTTATATAAACTATAAAATTTCAGAATTTAATAAATAAATTAAATGTTTTTTAATATCTAGTATAATAAATCTTAATAGCTTTTTAATTTTTTTTTAAAGAAGTTATATATATAATAATTATTAGTTTTTATAAAATAAATAAGCTATTTTTTATAGTTTAAAAGCTAGGACATATGGTATTATATTTATATATATTATAATAAAACTTAAAGTATTAATTATTAAATATATTAGATTTATATATAGTTTTAAAAGCTTTAAAAAACTAGATAATTTTTTATTAGTTTATTATAAAGCTTAATTTATTTGTAAAATAATTATATATTAGTTTGTTTAATAATTATATTAATATTTATAAGTTATTAAGCCTTGTTTAAAAACTTGTTAAAAATAGTAAAATAATTAGTATTAATGGTTTTATTTATTTTAATTATGTTAGTTAAATAAACGGCAAGTTTAGGCTTTTTATTAATTTTGTTAAATTTTTTAATTTAGTTATTTATTTAATAATTATATTAATATTTATAAATTATTAGGCCTTGCTTAAAAACCTGTTAAAAATAATAAAATAATTAATATTAATAGCTTTATTTATTTTAATTATATTGGTTAAATAAGCGGCAAGTTTAAGCTTTTTATTAATTCTGTTAAATTTTTTAATCTGGTTATATGCTGCTAACGTAATTTAAACATATAATTTTTTTAAACTTATATAATATTATATATTTATATATTTATTGTTTTTATTACGTATTATTTAAATATTAGTTTATAAATCTAGCATTATAATCTAAATTTAGCTATTTAAAAATAAATGAAATATTAACGTAATTAATTTATTATTATAATAGTTTTAATAAAAAATAAGTTAATTAAACATTTAGATATTTTTAAAACTTAAGTTAATTAAATGTTAAGTTTAAGTTTGTAGGGATATAATATTATTTAATAAATTTAAACAGCGTAGTAATATTAATCTAATTAATCTTTTTATATTAATTAGCTTAATTAATATAACTTAGCTATATATTTTTTAATAAGATTCGCTGGTAAAACTTAGGGATTTATAAGGTAATAATTATATTAAAATATAAGGACTTAGTATGGTTAACGTAGCAAAATTATAATATAAGAACTTAAAACTTAAAGTTATAACATAATCGTTCTTTTTAAATATTTAATTGCTATTTATAATAATATATATATTAATGTTTATATATAAAAAGAATTATATTATATTAAGTTTAAAATTAATTATTTTTTAAATAGATTTTTTATTTTTAAAAAATTTGAAAAACTTATTTTATAAAAAAAGTATTATTCTTTAAATATTAAATAAATTTGAATAATAATATAAAATCTAAAACTTATTTTTTTTATTTAATGTAATAAGTATAAATTATTAATTAAAATAATTAAAAAAAAGTTTAATAATTTTTGGGTTTTTATTTTGGGCTTAAGTTTTAGTTTAATAAAAATAAGCCATTTTTAATATTATGTTTTTTTTATGCTTATTATAAGTTAAAAATATTTTACCTGGGCTAAAATTAAATTAAAATAACCTTGTAGTTATAAATATTATAAACTAATAATAAGATTATAATCTTTTTATAAAAGATAAAAATTTATTTTAATTTTATGTAAATATATGTTTGTTAAAAGATTTATTTTATAAATAAAGCGTTAAATTTTTTTATTTTATAAAATAATTAATTATCTTTTTAGGCGAAAATTAGCCTTTTTTTTATAAAGTTATTAATGTGGTATAATATAAGGTTAATCTAAATAGCTTATAGTTATAAAGCTGGAATTAGTATAATATTAATATAATAATAGTTAATGTTATAAATTATAAAAAACTTTTTAATAAAAAAGTTATAACTATAAAGTTATAATAAAAGCGTAATAATAATAATAATTTAATAGAGCTTAATATAATTAAAATAAGGCCTTTTTAATTATATGTTGTATAAACCTGTTAATTTTATTATAACGTATATGTAAATAAAGCTTTTAAGGCGTGGGTAGCTAGTTATTTTTTATATTTTATAAAAAATAATTTTTAATATTTAGCTGTTACTGTTAAATATTTAGCTATAAAATAAGCCTGTTATTTTTATTTTTAATATTTTTATATTTTAGCCCGAGCTATTAGTTTTAATTAATTTTTAGGCTTTTTTTTTAAAGCAGGTTATTATAATTTATTAATTATTTTAAATAATCTTTTTTTTTTGTTTATATTTAAAGATTTTATTAATATTATTATATATTTTATTTATTAAGTTATTTTTTAAGTTTTTTAAGTTATTTAAGTTGCTTAAGTTATTTAAGTTGTTTAAGTTGCTTAGGTTTTTTAGGTTGTTTAGATTTGCTAACCTTCTTAATTAGATTAATAATGGACTAAGCTGTATATAAAAATTTATTAATATAATATTAAATATTTAAAACTTTTTTAATAGCTTATTATAAATGGTTAAGTTTTTTATTATTAATTAAATTAAAGGCTTTTTTATAATTTATTTAACGTGCGGATAATAGCGGCGTAAGCGTAATTTTTTCTTTATTACGTAAAGGTATATTATAAGAAAAATCTAGCTTAAAAAAAAAGCGAAGCTTTAAATTAAAAAGAATTAATATATATTATAAATTAATAAAAACCTAGCTTAAAAACGAATTAAATATAAAAACGTATATAAAATAAATATATTTAATAAGGCTAGCTATATAAGGTTATATTTCTACTAGCGTAAAAGGCGTTTTAGAAAATAATATAGCTAAAGTAATAGAAATTATAGATTAATATTTTTTTTAATAATATATTATTTACCTTGTTTAAAAGTTATTTAAACGTAATATTATAATAAGTATTTTTTATTTTTAATTTTATATATTTTTATTAATTTTAAAACATAAAACCTATATATTTTAATAATATTATTAATAAATAAGGATTTATAATATATTATTTTAAAATTAAAAAGATAATATTATGTTTTAATTATATTATTTTAATAGACTTTGGAATTTAAAAAGGTTTATTAAGATTTAGCCTTATAAGTATTTATTTATATGTCCTTTTTAGTGATTTTATATTAATATGCTACTTTTTTAATGATTGTTTTATATATTTAAATATTTAACCTAATTTAAAATAAGATTTTATATTTATAAAATATAAATTTTATCTGTTTTTATATATTAGTAATAATTTTTTTAGCTAATATAATATTTTAAACTTTTTATTAAAATATTAAAATAATTTTAAATTTTATAACTAAATTAAGCTTGTTATTTAAAGCTTGCTCGTAAATATTTAAGATTATATTTAAATATTTTATTGTTTTAAAAATTAAGAAATTAATGTTATTTTTTTAATTATATTATTTTAATAAACTTTAGAATTTAAAGAAATATATTAAAATTTAGTTTTATAAATATTAAGGGTTTTTTTTAAGAAGATAATCTTTATAATTAAAGCTAAGGCTTTAGTTTAATATATTATTTATAATTATATTTACATTTTAAAACTTAAACTTAAAAATAGTAATAATAATAACTGGTATATGCTTTTTTTTTATTTTAATGGGCATAATATAATATGATTATCTTTTTATTTTTATAAATTTTTATTAATTTTTTAATATAAAACTTATATATTTAAGTAATATTATTTATAAATAAGGAGTTTTTAAGTTTTTTTTTTAATAATAAACAGGTATTTATATTTTATATTATTTTATTTATTTATTTAATTAATATTATTATAAAAAGAATATTATATTTTTATTATATTATTTTCTTTGTTTAAAAGTAAAAGTAAGCAGGTGTTACAAGGGTTAATGTTTAAAGCTTGGAATAGTATTTAAATTTTATAATAATCTTTTTAAATATTAAAGAGGTATATAAGTCTGTTTTCTTTTTGCTTTTTATAATAAACCTAGGTTTATATATATATAAATAATTTTATTTTTATTTGTTTAAATAATTTAAATTTATTTCGTAATATTTAATAAATATAAGTAATTAAATTATTTAAACTTTAAACTATAGCTTAAATATTAATTTATAGATTAATATCATAATATTATTAATTAAACCTTAATAAGCGGGGAGTTATATATTTTTAATTAAAGTTTTTTTGTTTAATAATAAGTATATATATTTTATATTATTTTATTTATCTGTTTAATTAATATTATTATAATAAAAATATTATATTATTAATATATTTATTAAATATATATTTTGTAAATTTAAGTTATATTTTAATATAGTTTAAAAAGTAAAATCTTTTAAATTATTTTTATATTAGTAAAAAAAAATTATAGGTATTATATAAAAAAAAGGAATTAAATAAAAAAAAAAAAGAATTAAATAAAAAAAAAAAAGAATTAAATAAAAGGAAAAGGGAATTAAATAAAAAGATAATGCTAGATTATTAAAATAATTTATTAATTTAGGAATATATACGGGGTAATTAAAGGCGGGATATTATATTAAGCATGTAAGTTATTGTTTTTTTAATGTTTTTTAAATTAAAAGGTCTGGCTGATAATAAATTTATAAATAAAGGGTGATTTAAATTATAGGTTTAATTTTATAGGTATTTATTAATAATTAATTATATAAAAAGTTCGTAAGTTTAATTATTAATTAATAATAATTTTGTTTAAGTTTTGAATTTAGCTTTGTTATTAATTTTGCTATTATTTTTGCGGGCTTAATATAATATTATAATAGTTTTAGAAATGAAGGCTTATTTATTATATTTTATAAAATTAAATTAAGTGAACATTAAGTATAATATATGGTTAAATAATTTTATTTAAGAGTTGTTTGGGTAAGTAATAATATTATTAATTAGTTGATTTTATAAAAAGCTTGTAAATTTGATTTAAATAAGAAATGATCTTTAGGTATAATTATTAAAATTAGTAATATATTTATTAAATTTAGAAAAGAATTAAAAGTGTATGTTTAATTAATAGCTTTAAAAAATAAAAAAAGATATAAAGAAGTTTATTAGTTTATATAAAAGAGTAGATATTAAGCTGCTACGCTGTTATGCCCTCGTTGCTAGGTTATTTAAAATAATATAAAGTTTTAAATTATTTAAAATAATATAAAGTTAAAATTATATCTGGTTTATTATATATAATATTATTTTAATTCTATTTTTTCTTATTAATTTTTAGCTAGTTTGTTATTTTTGCTGATTGTTTTATATATAATATTTATAATAATATTTACGTAAGATATTTTTTTAACTTTTTTTTAATATTATAAGCGTTAAATAGTTAGGGCTTTAAAGATGGACGCTTTTATATTAAAAAAGCTATAAATAGTAAAACAGCGTTAAATTTTAGAAACTATCTTTTAATTATAAAAATATAACTTTAAAATTATTTTATTTTTATTTTAGTTTGTTATATATAATGATTAGTCCGTTGAAAAGAGTTTTTTTTTAAAAGTTTTAATAAAAATTTTATTTTTAAGAAATAATAACCTGTGTATTAAATTTGTAATTAAAATTAATCTTTATTTTTATTAAAGTTATTTTAAATAATTTTTAATCTATAAACGATTAAAGAATTATTAATGTTTTTTTAATGTTTATTATTAATTTTAAAGAGTTATTAGGTGTTATAGATGCTGCTAAGAAAATAATAGGTATTGTTGAATTTAAATTTATTTTTATATTAGATTTTCGTAAAGTTTTATAATATTTATAGCTATATATAGCTTTTTTAAAATAATAAAATAAAAAGGGCATTTTATATATAAATCTTTAGTTTATAAATATAATTGTTAGAGCTTTTTATGTAATAATAAGTATTTAAGACTTACTTTTATGTTATTTTTAATATTTAAAGGTTGTGATACCTTGGGCTAGTATTTTTAAAAGATATTTTTATAATTAATATTAAGGGTTTAATACGGCTTTAGTTTACTTATAAGTTTAACGTATTATTATAATATTATTATAATATTTTTAAAAGTAAAAGCTTATTTATTATACTAATATATTTTATAGGATTAAATTAAGTAAACATTAGACGTAATGTTTAAATAAATGGTTATATTTAAATGTTAATAGCTGCTTGTTTATAATTGCCCGCCTGCTGGAAAGAACTTGTTTATTAAAGTAATATTTATATATATTATAATTAAAGGGTTAAATTTCATGTAAAAGGTTAAAAAGTAAAGGGGGGAGGTTATTTATAAATATTTTTATATTATAAACTTAGTTATGGATTTTAATTTAAAGACCTTATTATTTAGTTTTTTATTAAATTTAATTATTGTTTATTTTAATATTATTAGTTGTATATTTATAGATTTATATAATTACGCCTAATTATATTAATATTGTTAGATTTTATTAGCTTAAGATTTATACTTTTTAGATTTTATTTGTGGTTGTTTAATTTTAATAAGACTGCTTTTAGCGCATTAATAGCTTGTTTTTATATATTAATTATGAAGAAAGTATTATAAATTATTTCTTTAGGTGTTTTTAAAAGAAATAACGCGTTTTTGGTTTTTAGCGATAAGGGCGTAATGTGTATTATTTATTAACCTTACCTTGCTAGCCGGGACCAGGTTATATAGCTAGTTTTTCTGTATTATATATTATATAAAGAATTATTAAAATAATAATTATAAGTTTTTTTAAATATTTAGCTATTTGTATATATATTAATATATATATATATTATTAAATCTAAATAAATCTTTATTATTTAAAGTATTAGTTATTAATTAATCTAATTAATTAAAATAATCTTTAATATAAATAATTATACCTAGAACTTTTTTTTTTTATAATTATAATTTTATTTTTATATTATCTTAATATATTATTAATAATTTTTTTTAAAAAGCATATTAATTTATATTTTTTATTAAATTTTATATTATAATATATATGCTTATTTATTTAAGTGATTAAATTTAATTAATAATTATATATATAAAAAAAAATATGGAGCTAGTTTTAATGCTTATTAATTATATGCGCCTACTATTTAATATTTATAAATATAAGCACGTAAATATATATATAGCTATTTTTATTAATTTATAAATAATTTTTAAAACTTTTAATTTTATATAACTTAATAACTTTTTTTTTTTTACTTTGTTATTTTAATATAATAATCTGTTTTTTTTTATTTATTACCTTAATATGTTTCTTTAAATAATATAGTTTTATAAACTGCTTAGTATATTATTAATATAAATATAAAGTTTAACGTTTATTAAAACTTTTTTTAACGTAAATAGTTTAATTTTTTAAAAAAATCGTTTTTATATATTTTTTTTTATTTTTAAAGTAAACTATTATTTTTTAATTTATAACTCTGATTATTATTAAATATTTATTTATTAATTTGTTTTATATAAAGCTTTTTTTAATTTATAAGTTTACGTATATTATTTAATTAATATTATTAAAAGTTATTTATTATAGTTATGTTTTTTAAATTAATAGCGAAAGTTTTATATAAAAGTTTATAATAAACGGGTTAATAATTATAAAAGCTGTAACAATTATTTAAAAAGCAAGGAAAAAAAGAGCAGAAGAATTTTATAATTTTTTACCCTTTTTAAGTTTTTATATAAATAGGTATATTATAATATAAAAAAATTACGCTTAGTTGTTTATTTATTTAATTATTTTTAATAACTAGCTTAGCTAGCTATAAATAAAAAAAAAAAAAAATGTTTAAATAATTTATAAAATTTTTTTTATATTTTTAATTTTTATTAAAAAATTGTTATAAAATAAAATAATAATAAATAACGCGTAGTAGTTTAAATATTACGGCACCTCTTTATATATCTAGCTCTTGGTTCTACGTATAAGCTATTATTAATAAAATCCCTGTTATTTTTTTTACTTTATAGCTATAATATGTTTTTATATTTAAACGCTTAATAAAATATTAAAAATCACCTTTTAAAATAGTTTAGCATATGGTATTAATGCTAGCGTTAATATTAATATTATATTATTTTTTATAAAAAAAAATTTAATAAAACTAGCTATTATTATAAAAAGCTAGAAAGATAAGCTTATTAAGTTTATTATTAAAATAAAAAACGTTTTTTAAGTATATATTTTAAAGTTTTATCTTTTATTAACATAGTTTAAAATAAAACTATATTTATTTTTTAAGCAGTTAATATTCTATATTAACCTTATTTACTTTAATTTTAAAATAGCAAGAATTATATATATATTAATTTTATTAAAATAATATTATAAAAATTAAAATAACAAGTTATTTTTTTATAAAATTTAAATTAAAAAAAATATAATTTAAAATAACCTAAAGCGTTATATCTTTAGCTTTAAAGTTGCTTCCGCGCGAAAATAAGGTTTGCTTACTTGTTTTTTATTTTTAGGACTTATTATAAGCTAGCATTTTAATTTGTTTTAATAAAACGCCTGATAACTTTACAGAACTTGCTTTTTTTTTGCCTAGTTTTTACTGCTTTATAGTATTATTTAAGAATTTTTACTTATAAGTATTAATTATATCTGCTTTATTAAATAATTTAATAGGTATACATACTAGTTTTATTATACTTTAGGGATTATATATTATAAGTAGGGCTATTATAAGCAAAAATAAAGGCTACGTTTTATTAAACGTAAAGTTATTAAAACAAAAAACTTAATTAAATAGTTAAAAAAATTAAAAATATTATTAAAATATGTTTTAATAATAATAAAAATAAAATTTAATTATTATTAAATAAATTATAAAATATTTTAGTTATAAATATATAATAAGTTAAAATGAAGGGGTTTTAATAATTTTTTTAATATTATTTATATATATATAATAATAGTAATAAATATATAAAGCAGGATTATTAGCTGTTTAAGTAGATAATAAATATAAATAAAGCAAGGGATTTATATTAAATAACCAGCTTTTTAATTATAATTATAAATAAGAAAAACTAGGCTAAATGTGTATTTAATAAGTGGAGGAGTACTTAAAATTATATTATTTATGTTATTATAATAAAGCATTTAAAATAATTTATTACGCGTTAATTTAATATACTTAATATATAAATAATAATATTAAAATAAAATAGGCGATTAAATTCTAGTTAGGGTTAAAAACGTTATAATATATTATTTTAAATAAAGTTATAATATTTAAAATAATTAACCCAAAGTAATATAGGGTAAATATTATATTAATTAAAAAATATTAGCTATAAAAGTAAAACAATAAGTAATTTTAATAGCTGTAATTAATTTAAATAAATAAAAATATTTTAAATAATAAAAAAAAGCAAAAAATAAACGTAATATATAGAATACCTAAGGTTAAACTGCTGTTTAATTAAAAATGCTTACTTTTTATTTTTTTTAAAAGCTAGATCATTTTTTTTATTATTATAATTTTGCTTAATATTAATATTATTATTAAAATCGCCTTTATTTTAATTTTTATTATTATTATACATAAAATAACTAAGCGTTTATTTTTAATTTTAAAAATATTTAATTTAACAAAATAAAGTAAGTTCTTAAAATATTATTAAAAAGATTATTTAAATAATTATATAAGCTAGAAAGCTTATTATATTAATTAAGCCGGGTGGTTTATATATATATATAAAACCTTTTATAAATAAAATTATTATATATATAATAAACTAAAATAAATAAATAATTAGAAATATAAGTAATAAGTTCTTTAAATATTATTAGATTTAATAATATAGTTTTTAAAATTAACCTAATAAAGCCTGTAGCTTTTTAGCGGCAATTTATTAAAAGCCCGCGGGAGCTTAATTATTAATCTTATATAAAAAAGATTTTTAATTAATTTGTATAATAAACGACTTTATTATAAGTACTAGCTATTAATTTTTATATATAGCTCAGTATTAAGTAAAACTTGTTAGCTTAACCATGCTATTAAAAGCTATAGGTCAGTTCTTTATTTTTATTATATTAAGTTTTAAATATAAAAAAGGATTATTTATTATACTTTATAATTAATATTAAATTACACGTTTTAACCTTAAGCTAGTAAAAATAATATATTTATTTATATTAATAATATTATTATTATCACTTGTTATATATTATATTATAATAACATCTTTTAAATAATTATATTATAATTATAAATTATATATTTAATTTGTTTTTAAGTATAAGCTATGTAGGATTAATCTCCTAGGTTAGGTTTAATTAGTTTATTTTTTAAATATGCCTCGGTTAAAACCCTGGCTTTAAACTATAATTAATATAGTTTCTTAAAATAAATTTAGTCTTTTTTATATTAATATAATTAATCTATGCCGTGTATTAAATTAAAAACTTAAATTAAAAAAAATAATAAATAACTTAACGTTAAGTTTTTATTACGTTATTACGTTTTTATGTTTTTTTTATTTTATATACACTTGTTTAATTTTATAATATTTATTTTATATTTTTATATATTTTATAATTAATGGATAAAAAATTATATTAATTTTATTATAATATATAATTAAATATTAATATAAGTTAATTTTTTTAATTATATAAAATAAAGTAATAATTATTAAAAAATAAGTAATAATTATTAAATATTGTTATAAAAACTAGAATAAATATTCTAGCTATAACGTTAACCTTTATTTACTTATTTATAAGTAATTAGTTATAATAATTAAATAAGTAATTATTTAAACTAATAGATTAATAAAGTATTTTTAACGTTTAAACGTATTATAAATAAATAAACACCTTTTTATAATTAAAAATAAAAATAAAACTAATTAAAACATAAATTATTTAACCACCTAGTTATTTATATTATATAAAAAAAGCGGGCGGGTAAAACTACGTATGTTTTACTTAAAATAAGTATAATATAAATAATAAATTATATAATAAATTATTATATGTTTATAAAACTATTTAAATATAAAATATTTATTTTTAATTATTTAATTTTATTTTTATATTAATTGTTTTATTTCTAGTACTATTTAATAATTATATATATTAATTAAAAAATTATATTATTTTTTAGTTTTTTATTCGTATTAAGATTAATAATATATAATAATAGTTTTAATTATAAGTAATAATATTTAATTAACTAATATAAAACAAACTAAAGTAATAGATTTTTATTAAGCTATTATAAAATCTGCTATTTTTATTAAGTTTATTAAAAACCATAGTTTATTATTAATGTTAAAAAAAAAAATATTAATATAATTAAGATTTTATTAATTAAAAAAATAAATATAAATACTAAAAAAAATGTTTTTAATATAACATTATTAATAATAATAACGTAACATAGCTATTATTATATCGTTTTTTATTTATTATATTAGTTTTTATTTTAATACTAGCCTTTAAAATCTTTAAACACCAGCTTATTAACAGGTAAAATAAATAAATAAGATAATATATATTTATATTATTTAAAAGACTTTATTTTTATAAAAAGTTCTAAAAAATAGGCATTTATTTATTATACTATAAAAAATAATTATTTAATAATTATATATTTTTTATTTAATATTATTAAAATAAATCTAAATAATAATATTAATAATATTAATAATTAAAAGGTAATAACGTTATTATTATTTATAATTACTTAAAGTTATTTAAACATAGCTAATTATATTATAAAAAATTATTTTTAAAACATTATTAACAGGCTTAAATATATTTTAAAGCATAAGAATAATTATTTAATATAAATGTTAAAAAGTCTTCTTTAAGGAAATAATTATTTAAATTTATAATATATTTATAAAAAATAAAAGGTTATATATTTATAATAAATACGTTAAGCTATTAAAAGATTAATTATTATTGCTACGTTATATTATTAAACTTATTAATTATACTTTGTTTTTAAAACTTATAATTTATAAATAATCTGAATTTTTAAAATAAAAAAATAACAGCTATATAGATTTTTTTATTATTAGATATATTATTTTGTTATTAACTATAAATAATTAAATTAAACGAACTTTTCTTTATTATATAATATTTATTAAACGTAATACTTAATAATTTTATTAAATTATTTAAAAGTTTAAGTTTTAATACTAGTAAAATAAAGCTTAATATATATATTTTAATTATATTATAAATTAGTTATATTTTAGCTACTTAGTTTTAATACTTTTTTTTAATCCGTACGTAGTGCTAGATTAAAAGTTAAAATCTTTTAAAATATTTGACTTTTTTTAAAGAGGATTTTTTTTAAATATAATTCTTATTAAGGGGTAATAAGGTTTATAAAGGTTTTATATTATTAATAAAGTTTTTTAAAACAGGACGTTATAAAAAAGGTGATTACCCCGTAGTTAAATAAAGTTTTAATACTTTAATTATAATATATAATAAATAATATTTATAAATAATAACTTATTACCTTTTTTTTAATCTTTAGTATATATTTTTATAACATGTGTATTTTTTTTGTTATAGATTTTTTTATAATAATTAATACTTTAAGCTAGGGCTAGAATTAAAAGTACTTTTAAAATTATAGATCTTAATCTTTTAAATAAGGTTTATTTTTTATTTCGTACTAAATATAAATTCTTTTTATTAAATAATAGATATACTTTTTTTAACCACTTTATTTTTAATTATTATTATACTAGATTATTAAGCTTTTAGATTTTTTTTTAAAATAATCATGGGTTAGCTTTTATAATTTTTAAAGTACTTCCTTTATTTATATACTTTTTATTAGTTAATTATAAAGGTTATAGTTTTTAAATACTGCGTACTTTTTATTTTAATTATTTTTTTTTATAATAATTATATTAAAAATATGTTATTTTTTATTATTTATTTTTTATTTAATATGTAGGCTAGCTATAAGTATTATAAATAATTTTATAAATATTAATTTTCTTGGTTTAAGGGTTAATTAAAACTTGTTTAATATAGCTTATGCTGTTATATTTTAATGCTAAATAATTTTATAATAATATAAGTAATAAAGTTGTTATAAAGCTTTAATAAAAAATATATAAGGTAAATATATATATAGCTAGGGTAATTTTAGCTTTTAAGTAAACTTAAATTATTAAAAATATATATTATGTTTTTTAATAAGTTAATTAATGTTTAAAAAAAAAATAAAAATCTAATTTTTTATTTTTTAATTAAGTAATTTATAATAATAACGGAAAATTTTTAATAATAAAAACTAAAATAAAAATAAAGGTGTTATTATTTTAAAAATAGTTAAATTATTAGTTAAATATATTATATTTTTTTTTAATCTTTAACGTTTTTATATTTTTTTTATAAGATATTAAACAAGGTTTAAAAGCTTAAGAATTTTAAACATAATTATAATTAAACTAAAAAAAAATAATTCTAAGGTTTTTTTTTTAATTTAATAAGCTTGTTACTTTATTTTTATAAAGTGTTGTAGTAATAAACTAGCTTAATTATTATTAATGTTATATTAATTTATATTAGATTTTTTTTTTTTAATTTAATTTTATTTATTATTAATAACGTATTATTATGCTTTTTTATATTGTTTTATATAATTAAACGTTTAAACATAATTTAAAAAAAGTTAGTTTATTTATTATTATTTTAAATAAAGGTTAAAATGTTTATTAATTTTTATATATTTGCATAATATATTATACTTATTTTTAAATATTATATTATATTATTTAAAATAATTTACGGCTTTGTTTTTATATATTAAATTTTTGGAAAAAACCAGGCAATTATAATTAGCAGGATATTTTATAATAAGATAATATTAAATATAATGAAATATTATTAGTACTTTATATTTAAATATTTAGAGATTTTTACCTTTTATATTTATAAAATTAATATTTAGTTTTTTTATAAATTTATATTAATAAGCTTTTTATATTATAAGCGTTTTTTTAAATGTTAAGTATTTTTATTTTAAAACTTATAATTAATGCTTTAAAATAAGCGTATTTATAACTGTTTTATTTATAAAAAATAAACCATAAAATAAGATTAAAGTAGTATTAATGTTTGTTTTATTGTTTAATAAAATAAATATAATTAAAGCCTCCAAGTAAGAATCTTTAAATATAACAGGGTAATAAAGGCTAGACGGGTAAAAATTAGGAATTTTAAGATCTTTAGGTATTTTATTAATTTAAATAATAATATTAGCTTAGGATATGTTTTAAAAATAAAATATAAGTAATTAAACCTTGTTTTGTTTAAATAATTTTAAACCTTGAAATAATATTTTATTAATTATGTTTTTTTTTATTTTAAATTTATAAAATAATAGCTGATTTTTTTAATTAATATAATGTTGTTTAAATAAATTAATATACGTGGTTTAAACTATCTTTTAATTTAAATAAGCAGGATAAGTATGTAAATATAATTAAAAAATAAAAGAAACTTTACTTTTAATAATGTTTATTTATAAAGTATTTATTTAAAAAGCATTTTTTATTTTAGTAATAAACTTCTTTTGTTTATTTTTCTAGGTTTTTTTAATAGTATTTAATTTTGCTAAGCTTTTTTTTATAAAGGAAGATATAGCGTTAATATTAAATATTAGCATTATATGTTAAGGTTATTTTAAAAAGCAATTTTAAGATGTTTTATTAAGTTTTTAAATATAAAATTTTAATTATTATAACATAAAAGACAAGTTAGTTATAAAAATAAAAAAAGTATGGTTAAATTAAATAAAAGGAAGAATAAAAAAATTTTAATATTCTTTAAAACTTTTAAATAATAAGCAATAATAATAACTAACCGCGTACCTTTTTTTAAATATATAATTATTTAATATTTATTATATTTTTTAATAAGTTTCTTAGTTTTTTTAATAAACTTTTTTAAATTAAAGGGCTGGACAAGGTTTATAATTAAAGCTAATTAGCAAAAAAAAAAAGGAAATGTTAAATATTAATAAATTAATAAGAGCTTTTTATTTTATATTTATTATAAGTTAAAGATTTTCTATCTAGGCTACCTGGGCTAAAAGCAAGCGGAAATTATTTTATAATTATAAATTAATTTTTGTTTTATAAAGTAGTTATTATTATATAGCATAAAGTTAATTTAAATAACTAGTAATTATGAACGTTATATAATATAGTATATATATAAGTAGTAATAGTAATATTTATAGTTAAAAAAAAAGAAAGGAAATCGTGAGTAAATTAAAGATAAAAAAGTCTGGAATTGTTTTAATTCTTAAATAATAATAATAATTATAATATGTAATTATAATTAATTAATAAGCTAAGGAGCAAAGATGGCAAGATTATTTCCTTTAAGTTTATATAAACCCGATTTATTTGTTTTTTTACGTATAATATATATATATATGCTTTTTTAAGACTTTATTAGATTAATTAAATAATATATGCTTTTTTTGTTGTTAATATGCTTTTTATAATTATTTTTTTAGTCCTTTTATATAATTAACTTATTATAAAGCTTGATTTATTATAAGTAATCTTAAGCTTTAAAATAATATTTATTTAATTTATAAATTATTTTTAAAATATTATTATATTTATTTATATTTTAAAGATTTAGTAGTTTTAAGTTTATAAATATAATAACCTGATTTATTATGTTAATAATTTCTTAAAGCTTTAAAATTTATACGTTTATTTATTTTTATTCTTTTTAAAGCTTATTAAGTTGTTATTCCGTTTTATTAACATTGTTTTTAATTTTTTTAATAATTTGTTATTATTATTTTTATTAAGATGTTATTATGGATTAAGTTTGGTTAACTAGGGCCGAACTAAATTACTAGGAGTAGTAAGATAAAAGTATAATTAAAGCTATTAGATTTTTTAAATTAATATATATAAATAAGATTGATTAAATTATAATATTAAAATTAGATATAATAAATATTTATAAGTTTTTATTGCTTTTTTTTAGTGTTATGTTTTAAATTAATAGTTATAAGCATGTATAATTTTTATATAAAGGGATGGTTACCTTATAGTAAATTATAGCAGCTATTTAAGGTTTTTAAATGTTTAATTTAATAAGTATAGTTTGTAGCTAGTTTCGTATAATATATAATAGTTATTAAATTTAAAGCATTATGGCTTAATTATAAAGAGTAAATTAATAGTTTAATGCTTATTATTTTATTATGTTTAAAGATATTATATAAATATTATATTTAGTGGTTATATTATAATATAAAAATATAATCTAGGCTATTAAAATTGTTAATTTATTAATATAAATTTAAAATATTATTAATATATATTTTTAATAATATTATTTTATAATATTATTAAATAATAATTTATTTAAAAACTTTATTTTATATTTAATTATATTTTTTTTTTTTTGAAATAAAATATTTTAATAAAGTATTAAACTTTATATAACTGGCTTAAGTTTATATAACTAGATAAGCTGAAAATTTAATTAATAATAAAAATATATAATATATAAAATATAATAAATAAGGTACGGCTTATAATTAATTTATATATAATAGATTATATAAGTAGTTTTATTAAAAACGTAGCGTTTTAAACTTAAAAATTAAGCGCTTTTATCTTTTATATTAATAGTTACCTCGTTGTTTATTTATTTATTTATTTTTAAGCTATAAAGCGTTAGACCTGCCAGTTTTTATATATAAACTACTAGGTATTTTTAAATACTCCTAGTATATATTTTAAATTTATAATATTATAACTTAAAGTAGCACGAATAAGATATATTATCTAAGGTAAACTGGGTTTTAAGTTAAAACGGAACTTTAAATTAAAAATTCATAATTATTATATTAACGGCAGAATATTTTATTAACATATAAATATAAGTAAAATAACCTTTTATTCTGTAGTAGTTAGCACCTTGTTTATAAAGATTAACATATAAAGTGGCTTAAAGTTTTTAAAAATAGCTTTATGTTATATTAATTAAGATATTTTTTAAAAGTAAGGCTTATTATATTTAAATAAGTAAGCATTCGTAAAAGTTAGCTAAAGTTAAAGGATATAATCTATTATTTTTTTTATTAAAGTATAGTTCTTAGGTATTTTATAATATTTATTTTAATATTTTTTTTAATATTTATTATTTTAATTAATTTAGTGTTTATTTTATAGCTTAGCTTTTAATAATTTTAATATATTTTATTTTTAAATATAAAAATATGTTTTAATAGAAATATTTATAATAAAAAAAATAATAATAAAAAGTGATTATATATAAATTATTATAATATTTATTATTTTTTATTTTAACTTTAGAGCTTTTTTAAATTTTTTAAAAATAAGCCCGGGTAGTAGCTACGTAAGCTTATTTATTACTTAATTTAAGGTAAATATATATTTAAAATTAATTTTTTTAATAATTATTTGCTTTTAATATTATTAATTTTAAATTAATATATGTTTACCTTTTTTATATAGTAATAAGTTATAAAATGTTAAAATAGTTTTTTAATTATTATTATATATAATAATAAGTATGTTACCTAACTTAGCGTTTAGTTTAAATAATAGCCTTTTAATTTAAATAGCTTCCTTAAAGGCTTATATTTGCTTTTTTAGTTTAATTTTAAAAAATAAAAAGGATATTATTACGGAACGTTATAAAATAGGTATAAAAGCACGGGCTTTTAACCCGTGCTTATATATACCAGTTATAAAACTTTTATTATATAAATAGAATTTTTTTTTTTTTTATAATAATAATAAATTAATATTAAAACTACTAGTAGTATAAACTATAATAAATATTATTAGTTAATGTTTTAAACTTTAGTTAATTACCTTGTTATTTAAATTAAAAACGTATCTTAAGGTTAATTAACAAGTTTTTTTATAGGCTCCTTAATTTGAATTAATATAGCTTTATAATTTAACGTTACTTTTTTTATATATTAATTTTAAATTAATCGTGGTTATTACGTATTTAAGTATTTATTTTACTACTTTAATAAAAGAGGTATTTAGCTTTATTATATACTTGTTATATTTTAAAACAGCAAATATAATATTTAATCTAATATTTAATATTATATATATTAATAACCCGGTAGCCTTTTAATACTACTCTTGATCCTTTTATTTAGCTATAAAGTTATTTTTAAGTGCTTTAATCTTTGTAGAAATAAGGGTATAAGTTGGTTTTACTTTTTTATGTTTGGCTTATCTAGGTTTTAAAAGTTGAATTTTATTAGGACTTTCTTTAAATAAGCTTGTTTTAATAGCTTTAGGGTATGGTATAGTTGATCATGTTTTATAATTATTTTTAAATAAAATTTAATAAAATTTAGGTAATTTATTTAGAACTTTTTGCTTAATGTTTATTTAATGCTGTTAATTTTTAAAACTTTTAGTTTAATAATTAAAAAATTATTAATATATATTGTAATATAATAGTTATTTTAAGTAAAAACTTTTATGTTTAAGTTTAAGCTGCTGAATTTTAAGCTTTTTAAAAATGTTATAAACGTTTTATACTATATTTTAAGTATTTATTTTAGCCTATATAATATTTTATTTAATTTATATATTTTTAATAGGTTTTAAATAAATTTAGGGGGCTGTTTAATATATATATCTTTTATTATTTTTTTGTATAAAAACGTTGTTTTTATGTTTATTTAATAGATTTTAAAATCTAAGGTAGTAGTAATAGTAAATAGAATTTTATAATATATAGGCTTAACTATTAATATAAAAGTTTTATAAAAGTTTATATTACTTTGTTGTTTTAATTTTTTAATCACTTATTTAGCCTTATATTAGATGATCTTTTTTAATTTGTTTTTTTTTAATTTGTATATTTATTTATTAAATAGTACCTTAGTGCTAGGTAGTTTAATAATTATTTTTTAAGTTAAGTTATTAACTAAGGAGTTATATTTGCTACTTATGGCCTTATATTATTTGTTTTAGTGGAGTAAAATTATCTTTAATTTTATTAGATAATGTATTATTATTTAAATTAAAGGGAGTAAATAAAAGAACGTAATTACTGCCCTTTTAATTGTTGTTTTTTAAGGTAATAAGAGTGTTTTTAAAGGTGCTGCTTTTAAGTAGAGAGTTATTATTATGTTTTTTAAGTGCGTTAAAATTAAATGTGTTACGTGAAGGGGATAATATTATTTATTTTTTAGTAATTGGTTCGTTGTTTTTATTATTAATAATAAAAAGGAATTTTAATATCCCTTTTAAAAGTAAGTTTAAGGTAGTGTTTTTTAAGGAATTTTTTATAGTTTTGTTAGTAAGGCTTTATTAAGCCTGTTTTTTATTATTAGTTTTTTTTAAGATTTAGTTTAGCGGTATATAAGGTTTTTTTAAAAAATGGTTATGTTATTTATATTTATAACTTTTCTATTTTTTAAAAAGATTATATAGTTATAGGAGCTTTAGTGTTAATACTTTAATATTTTATAAAGCAGTGTTTTTTTTTTAAACGCTAACTTTTTTTTATTTAGTTCTAGGTATTATTTAACGGTTTTTATTATTATTATATAATTATATATTAATATATGTTTATATTATTTTTTATATAGTGATATATTTAAACAACTGTTAAATTATTATATTATAGTATAATATGTTGTTTAAATAATTATAAGCTAGTATTTTTATAGTATGTTATTATTTTTAGCTTAATTTATTATAAATATTATTATAGATTAATAAATATTAATAGCTTGTTTATAGTTGCCATTTTATTAGTGTTATTTTATAATAATAAACAGTATTTAAATTCCCTAGCTTTAATAAAGATATTTAAGCTTTTTGTTAGTGTTTTTATTAGTTTTATTAAAAGTGCATATATAATATTTTTGTTCGGGGCGTTTATAATGTTTTAAAAACGTTTGGAAAGTTTTAATAAATTTTTTTTTAATTTTAAATAATAGTACCTAGGTTATTTTTAAATAATTATAACGGATAATAATAAAGTAACTAGATTTTTTATACTTTTTAAGAGCGCTTTTTAATATATTTATTATGTTTATATATAATAATTTTAAAAAGTATGCGTTACAGCGGAAAGTTTTTAAATGTAGTGTTTTTTTTATTTTTGTTTAAACATAATGTTTATATATATAATTTAATTTTTAAAGCTTGATATGCCCTGCTTTAATTAATTTTTTAATTAAAGATTTATTAACGTGTTTAAATTTATTATAAGGTTAATTTAAGGTTAAATAAAGAATAAGTAGCAAAAGTAATAATAATAGCTTTTATATTAGATTTAGGCTAATTAACTAAGTATAAGCTATTATGTTTGGTTTTTTTTAGAAATATTTTATTATTTTTTAAAGCATATGTTTTATTGTTTTAAAAAAGAAATTTAACGTTAAGTTTTATTAACTAAAAGATAGATATAAAATTAGCTTTAATTAATAAATAATATATAGTGTTTTTTAAAATGGTTTTTTTTTATTTTTTATTAATTATATTTATAAACGTATAATTATTACCTTAAGTAATTTATAATATTAAGTTATTAATTTTTAATATTATAAAGTATAAAGTATTATAAAAGTTAATAAAACTACTTTGGTTAAAGAACGTGGAAATATTTACTTTATTATTAATTATTAAAGCTTTTTTTAGAATGTTTATTAAAGTTTTAGCTTTTTTTTAGGTAATAACTATAAATAATATACTGATAACGTTTTTAAAGTAATTTTTTTTAAAGATATTATTAAAAAGTTTTTTTATTACCTTAAAGTTAATGTTATTTTAATTTATTTTATTTTATAGTTTTTTAACTTGTAGTACTAGTTAAATAAATTTTTAAAACATAAAGGATATTAGCCCTGCTTATATAAAAATAACAAGTAATTTTAACTTTATAAGTATATAAGCTATAAAGATTATGTGGTTTAAAGCAGGTTAAAAAAGCCCTTTAATTAGTATAACTATTAAAAGAGTTATAACGTTTTACTTTTCCTCCTTTACGGCTATATCACTTTTAAAACTTTATTTATTAATTTATTTTAGTTTTTTTTTATATTATTTAATATGTTTATAGCATTATTTGTTATTTTATTTAAGTAGCTTTTAGTTTGGGAATTTTTTATAATAAATTTTTAAATAAAGTTTATTATAAAAGTTATAAAGTTTTCGTTTATTATTTTGCCTTATTAGTTGTTGTTATTATTAATAGCCCGAAAATTAGCTTTTATAATTAATAAAGCGGTTTAAATAGCTTGTTTTTTTTATTTTTATTTAAATTAAATAATAATATTTATAGTTTTTTTAATATAATTATTATTTAATTTATTATTAATAGTTTAATAATATTATAATTAATAATAATTAATATATATTAATATTTAAAATTAATTATAAATAGCTAAAGGTTATTAAATTAAGCTTTATAATTAGTTATATATAATAGAATTCTTGTTTTTATATAACGTATAATTTATAGATTAAATTTATATTTATTTTTTATTTTTTACGGGTTGGAATTTTATAATATAATTTATAATTAGTTTTAATTATTATATTTAGCCTAGATATTTTATAATAAAGGTATAATTAAAAATATAAGTTTAATTAGCTAGAAATAAATATTATATTATAATATTTATAAACTTTGGCGTAGTTAATAAATAGTTATAAGGATTTATTTTGTTATATTTATATAAAATTTTACCTACTTTAATTATAACTTTAATTTTAAAGATGATTATTAATATAAACCTTAATAAGATATATTAAAATATTACGCATTATAACTTATATTTTATATAATAGCTAGCGTAGTTATTTATTATTAACCTTTATTATTTTATTATTATAAACTTATTTAAAAGAAGTATTTATATTATAATTATTTTTTTATATTTTTTTATTTTTTTATATTTATAGTATTAAGTATATGTTAGCGTTAAAAAGTAGTTTAAAAGTAATTATAAGTAATTTAATAAAATAAATAACCATTTAGAATTATTTACTAGACAAGATGTTATAAAATTAGATCAATATTTAAATAAAGCTTAAAGATTATAAGTAAATGTTCGTAAAAATAAAACAACTATGTTTTAAAGCTTTTAAAAAAATAAAAAAAACTTAGTAGCTTATTAATTAATATAAAATTTAAATAAATAATATTATTAAAAATAATAATTAAAAATTTTAAAAATAAATTAATATATAGTAAAAGAAGTTAAATAAAGTTAAGGCTAGCTATAAGTATAATATTAATTATTTAAGCATAAAAGCTAGTTTATAGTTATATAAGCTACGAAACAATTATAATAAAAAGTTTATATAAATAAAGCTAAACTTAAAGGGCAAGGCAGTACCTTTGTGTATAAAAAGTCCTTAAATAGTTATATTTAATAATAATTAATTAAAATTATTTTTTTTAAAAAAAAAAAGCGGATTTAATATATTAAATTTATTTAAATCAGATTTTAAACATTTTAATAATAAGTTTAAAAAAAAGGTAAACGTTTTTTTAAAAGGAGAAAGTTTTTTAAAAGGATAAAGCTTTTTAAAAAAAAAAAGGCCTTTAAAAAAAGAAAACTTATCCTTTTACTGAAAACTAAAAAAAGAATTTAAAAAACTATTAATAAAACTAGTATTAAAAAATAAACGTTTAAAAACATTTATTAAGCTTGATTTTAATTTAGATTTTTTTAATTTATCTAATTTTTTTAATTTTAATAGTTTAAATGATTTAAACTATAAAATTAAATAATTTTATTATTTAAAAAACAAGAAAAAGTTTTTTTATTATTTAGTTAAATATAATAATAACAAGCAACCTAAGCTAAAATAATAAAGGTTTAAGTTTACTTTTAATAAAAAGAATTACTTTAAAGGATTTTAAAATTAGTTAATATATTAGTATAATCTAAATTTAATATTAAAAGCGATTAAATATAAACTAGGTAATTTAATTAATATTAAAGGCAAGATTATATTTATTTAAATAATTATTTATATTTATAAGGCAGCCCCTTTAAACTTAATTAAAAGTATTAAAAAGGGGACGTATATGTTAAAAATTTTTAATAAGATTTATAAAACAGTTAGTTATATATATTAAAGAAATATTAGTTATATATATTAAAAAAATATATAAAACAACCTTATTAATTATAAATATAATAAGAAAGATTTTATAATCTTTATTTTAAAATAGTAAAAGCTTGTTTAATAATATAAATTTATTAAAAAAAAGATTAATTTTAATTAATAAATTATTTTATTTTTAATAGTAGTTAAGAAGAAAGCTTCTTAATAATACTCCATTATTATTTTTATAATAAAGCAAAAAAAGTATATAATTTAAAAGCTTATTAATAAGTTTAATAATAATTTTAAAAGTTATATTAATAAAAAACCTGATTATAAAAATAAGGACAAGTTTATTAATAATATTATTAATAAGAATTTTAATAATAATAATAATAATAATAAAAATAATAATAAAAAGGATAAGTTTAAAAAAAAAGGTAAAAATAAAAAGAACTAAAATAAAAAAAAAGGTTTTAAGTGTTTTAATTATAGTAAATAAGGTTATATTATAAAAAATTACCTTAAGCTAAAAAAAAATAAAAAAGGCAATTATTTAAAACGTTTAGCTTATAATTATAAAAGCTACAAAGTTAAGGAATAAAACCTTTTAACGGGTTTTAAAAACATTATTATTTATTTTATTAACTTGGATTTAATTAACTTTTATAACTTTATAAATTTTTATAATAATAAGATTTAGGTTAAAAGGTATTTTAAAAAAGCTTTTAAATATTTTATTAATTTGGAAGATTTTAAAAATGTTATTAAAACTTTTAAGAAATTTACTTATATTAATAAATATAATATGTTTAATATATATTATATTAAATTATATAAACGTAACCTGTTGTTTAAATTAAGATTTAATATTAAAATTATAAATAATAAAACAGAGTTTTAAGATAAGATTATTATTAATTTGTTAAAAAAAGCAAAAAAGTATTTTATTAACACGGGTAGCAGCCTTGTTTAAATAAAAAAAATTAAAATAGTTATTAAAAGCTTTTAAACCTTTAATAAAAGTAAATTAAACGTAATTATTGTTTATATATTATTTATTTTAAATTTTTTTTTAAATATCTTTTTTAAAAAACGTTTTTATTGTATAAAAGGTTATTTAAATAAATATATATTTTAAGGTAAAGCTAGAGTGGTTATTATAAATATAAACATTTTTTAAAAAGGTTTTTTTTTATAGCTTTATAGCTAAAAAGAGCTAAAGGTTAAAGCTCTTTTAGCCTTTAATTAATAAGAATTTGCGCTAGGTATAATAAACGAAGTCCAGGCGGTTATAAATTTATTTTATGTTTTAATAATAAATGGTTAAGTTTATATAATTAATAAGTTAAAAAACAAGCTTATTATATAGTATTAAAAGTTATGTTACCTTAGTATAAAGTAATTAATTTAAATAATTAAATAAATAATAAGCATTAATATAAATAAAAAAAAAGTTAAATACCTCTTATGTTTTGCCTATAATTATGTTAAAATTAAAAAAAATACCTTTAAAGAGGTTATTTAGTAAGCTGATTACTTAAACAAAATAACCTAGGTAGATTTAAGTTAAATTAAGCCCGTGTTAATTAAAAGATATAAATATTTTATTTTTATTATTAATAATATTAATAAATATTAAAAGTTTTAAATTTATAAAATAAAAAATAAAGTTAAAGATGTAATTAAATTTTATATTTAATTTATAAATTATAGACTGATTTTTTAGATTTTTATATATAATAAGATTTATTAAAGGTAATATTATATAATCTGTATAAATAAAGGAAGAGAGTTTAGCATAGGTAGTTTTAATTATTTTTTTATTTATAAATTAATATTAAAATAATATAGTTAAACGATTAATTAATTTTATATAAAGTAAAGCTAGGGCTATTTTTATTTAAAATAAACTTTTTATTATATTTTAAGATTATGAAATAATAATAATAATATATATCTTAAATAAGATAAAGTAGTTAGTTATAAAAGGTATAACTTTCTTGTAGTGATTTTTTAATAAGCTTAATTAAAGTAAAGATAATTATCTTAGTTTTAAATATTTATAAATTATTAGTATTTATTATATTATATTTATTAATAAGTTGGCTTATATTATAATAAAGAAACTAGATGTTTATAAAGTAAACGTAATATTTTTTAAATATAAAAATAAGATAAATTATATTGTTTAGTTTATTAAAAAAAGTAAAATATTATGAATATTATATATTACCTTTTATAAAAGTACTAGAGACCTTGATAACGCCTTTAATTTGTAAAATATTGTTTATTTATTGTTTTATAAGGTATAAAAACGTTTACGTTGGCAGCATTATAAAAAAAATAGGTTAAATATTAAGAATAAAGATTTTAATATAATTAAAAAGGATTTATTTAATAAGGATATACTATAAAGGAAAGGGCGCTTATATAAATAATTATAACAGCTTTTAACAGACGTAAAGTAACCACGAAAGGAGTTTATATTTATTTATAAGGCTTTAAATAAGTATTTTAATATAGTTTATACGTTTAAAATAGTTTTAAATTAAAAGGGCAAATATAATTAAAATAAAGGCATTAAAAATTTTTTAAGTAAGAAAAATTAATAAAAAAGTTAAAAATTATAAAATTTATTAAATTAATATTATATATATAGTATTAATAAGATTATATGTAATTATTATTAAGTTTATTAAAAAATAAGAAGATCTTTATATAAATTATTTAAAAGAGTTTTTAAAAATGTTTATAATAAAATTATTTATTTTTAATAAGTTTTTTTTTTTTTTTTTTAATTTTTAATTAATTAAAATTCTAGGTAAAATTTTTTTTTTTTATATAAGGGCGTTTAAACTTGTTTTAATAACAAGGGATAGAATTTTTTTTTAAAGGGGGGGGATAGAATTTTTTTTTATAAGTAATAAATATAATATATATATATTATTTTATTTATTATTATAAAGGGTTTTAAAGGATTTTTAAAAAGTTTAAGGGGTATTAATATATTATATAATAGTATTTTATATTAAAATAATAATATATTATAAAAACTAATATTTAAGGGATTAAAAGCTATATACGTGGGGTTTTATAATAATATTATTAATTAGTTTAAGAATATTAAACTAAAGGTTATATAGGCTTTAAAAGCTCTTGTTAAAGGTGCTTTAAAAGCCTAGCGGTATAAGGTTTAAAAAAGGGCATTTAATGGTATTTTTACCTTAGGGAATTTAACATAGTTAAATAATCTATGCGTAAGTAGAACAAGATTTTTATTTTTATTTATAAATAGAGGTATTTTTATTAAAAACTATTATAAACTGCTATAAAATTAACCTTAAAGGACCAAGGGGTTATTAAGCACAGGCTTATGGCTTAAAAAATAACATGGTTATTAAGCTACGTTTTGTTATATAGATTTATGTTTATTTTTTTATATAATATTTAGTGGTTTATATTATAATATATAAATAATATATATTATAATAAAAATATATATTTTATAAATAAATATATTATTAAAGCATTTATATTTTATAATAGTTTATTATAATAGACTTTATTTATTTTTTTTTTTACTTGCCAGCATATTAAGTCTTTATATATAAGATTTACTAGCATATTATTATTGTTAATAAAGCGTAAAATTATTTAAAGAATAATATTTATTAATAAATTATAATTAGTAAATAAAAAATAATTATTTAAATAATTTAATAGCTTTTAAATATTATTTATATATAATTTAATATTAAGCTGTTTTTATTTTTTTTATTTAAAGGTGCTTTTATTTTATATTTAATTAAGCTAGTTATTAAAAAATATATAAAAATATTATTAAAAAGAATATAATTAAATAAACTTAAACCTTTATAAGCAGCTATAATTATATAATAATAATAAAATAATTTGCTTATAACAAGAAAGTATTTAGTGCTAATAGTTTTTTATAAGCTATAATAATAATAGCTAGTTTAAAATAAATAAAATAAATATATTTAATAATTAACCATAAAATAATAATATTTTTATTAATATTTTTAGCTTGTTAAGCTTATAGTATAGCAAAGCTAAAGACCTTAGGGTTATTATATAACAGTTAGGTTTTATTATATAAATAAGGTTTAATTAGCTGGAAGCTAGGGCTAGTAATAATATAAAGCAAGATATATTAAAAATTAACTTTTAAATTTAACATATAAAGTAGGCGAAGCATTTTTAAAAATTTTATATAGGTATAAAAAAAAGCAAGCTACGTAAAGTGGCCGTAGCCTTATTAACGTGGCCTTTTAGTAAAAAAAAAGAATAAAACGCCTAGTAAGTAAAGCTATAAGTAGTATAAAATAACGTAGCACAGGTTATTATATATAGGTTTTAAATAGTTTATATTTTTAAGCCTGGTTTTAATATATTATATAATTTAACCCATAATAATATAATAAAAAAAAAGTTAAATAAGCTATAAAAGCCCGTTATATTATTTAAAATGTTTTAATAATATATAAAATATTTTAAGAAAGTTTTTATATATTTATAAATTATAAATTATAAATATATAAGATATAAAAAATCAGCCGGCGTTTTAACTTATAGAAAAATAAAAAAGCTAGCTATATATAATATAAGGTTACGTATATAAAATTATATAAAGTAATAATATTTAAATAATTAAAAATATATTAAACGTAACCATTATTTAGCTTTTAATCGCTTTATTTAATTACCCACTTTATAAAACAATATATAAAAACATTTTAATTAATATTTTAATTATAATAAATATTATTAATAATAATAAGTAGGCTTAGCTTAATTATTATATTATAATTTATTTAGTTATAATTTAAATAATATATTATTTTGTATTAGTTTATATATTAAATTAGCTAGTAGTTAATATTATAATAAAGCAGGCGGAGGGCCTGATTAAAAAGCAAGTAAAAAAGGCGTTCTTTAGCTTTTATAGTTATATATAGCTTATGGTTTAATGATTTATAATAGTATTATTAAAAAATATAACGCTTATATTTTTTAATTAAATTTATAGCTTTTAAACGTATAAGCAAAGGATAGCTAAAGACTTGCTTTTAAATAGTGGTATTATTTAAATAAAAAACGAGCTTTTTTATAAAAATATTTAGTTTATTATATTAAAGCTACGTAATATATTTTTATAATTTATTATAAAAACGAAAAATATGCTATAGTTAAATTTTTTTTACTTATTAAATACGGAGCAGGACTTAATTCTTTTTATTAATTAATTAAAGTTAAAAAATAATATAAATAATTAATAAATTAAATACTTATTTTTGTTTAACTTATATAACAACTAGATTATAAATAACTAGCCGAGCTTACAGTAGTTATATTATTATATTATTATAAATAATTAGCTATCTTAGTAGTAGTTATAAAGCAAGGCTATTATATAGCCTATTATATAAGATATTTATTATTTAAATATAATAAAAGCATACGTAAAAACCTTTAATAACTTTTATTAATAATTATTTACGTTTATTTATATATTTAATAGCTAGCCCGAACGTACGCTTAAATTTTTTAAAATATATATATAAAACATGATTATTAATAGTACCTAGAATTTATTTATTTATTAAAGACTTGTTATATTAATAACTTAGTATTATAAAAGGTATGCCTTATAATAAAGCATAAAAGTAATATATTATTTTTTATTAGCAGAAGTGGGCAAGCTATTTATATAGTATATATGGCTTATTTTCTTGTTTTAATAAACGGTCTAGGTTGTTATATAATTTGCCGGGTAATTTAGCCTTTATTTATAAGTTATTAATATAATAGCTGGCTCTTAGTATAATAAGAACAGGGGTATTAGCAAGATAAAAAATAAGCTAGTAATAATAACAGGATTTTTTAATATTAAAAGCAATAGTAACGGGAAAGGGATAAAAAAAGCAATGTTGGGTTGAATATCTGGTTTTTATTATAAAGGGTATGGTTAAAGGACTAAATGCGGCGCGTACTTAAGGCTTATACTGGGCAGCTTTTTAAAACGTGGATTAAAGTGGCCAAGTAGTAGTATATTATAATTATGATTAATTATAAATATATTATTAATAATATTATAATAAAAAATAATAGCATCCTTGATTTTTAAGCGGGTTATAAAAGCCGCGTTATTAAAATAATGTACGTATAAAAGATTTAACAAGGCTTATTTAGCATAGCATAATAAAAAACTTAATTTTAAAGGGTTAACTTATAATAATACCAGATATTTTTATTAAAGAAGTTATTAGGTTTTTTTTTTTATAATAAGTAAATGCTTTTATTTATAAGCAAAATAAAGCTAGAGCAGGTAAAGTAACTTAAGCAGCTTTTAAAAATAAATATAATATAGCGCCTTTGTTAAATATTAAATAATATTACAGCTAAGTTCTGCCTTAAGCAGCAGCTTATTTTACGTGTTATTTAATTAAAATATAACCCCGTGGTTTAAATTATTAATATAAAAAGCAAAAAAAGCTTATTATTCTTATTATTAATATATATTAAGCTAAACAGTATAATAATTATACTTGTTCCGTTTTTTTTTTTTTAATAAAATATGATTTAATAATATAAAAAGCTTTATATTTTAGCCGAAGTGTTTTATATATATAAAATGCCCAGCTTGTTTATTTTACTTATTTTTATTACGTTAAAGTTTATAATAATAAAAACATTTTAATAGTTTTTAAGCCAGGCCTGCGCTTATTTTTAGCTAGATTAAATTATAATAAATAAATATTACTTATTATTAAACATAGTAAAAAATATAAGCAGGCAGTTCTACAAGTACTTTTTAAAGTTAAGGGTTATATTAAAAAAAAATAAAGTATAAAAAGTATTTTTAATAATAATATTGTTATTATAAGATAAAATATTATTTTATATTTAAGTAGGCATTAATTTAAAGCATATATAATTATATTAATTTTTTATTATATAGGGTAACTTATAGTATATTATTTAATAATATATATTAAATAATAAGGCTTTTATAAATAATTTTATAAAAAAACATATGAAATATATATAAACGTATTATAGCTTTAA